>APFE031445910.1:109059-138683 GCA_000404065.3 Pinus taeda
GAGGGCCTTCATTGTTATAGCCGAATAATCATATTTTTTTCCATTAAACTGGGGTATTTGAGGATTAGTCAAGCTTGTTCTTGATGTTGTCATTTTTGAGTGTAAAAGAAATTTCTACCTGCTTGTAAATATACTTCAAAAATTCTATCCTTGAAACAAATTCTTACTGCTAGTAAAAACACTTGTTTTTACACTAACAATATTTAACCCGCTTTGATACCATGCTAGAAAAATTTTACGAGGGCAAAGGAACTAAGAAATTGGTTGCAGAAAAGTAAGAAAGGTCAACTTCAGTTGCAAAAAGGTAAATCTTTGGTTGCGGTGAGGATATCGCAACCACACAGGGACTTTAATTAAAACACAGAGTTCACGGAAAAACAGAGTAAAATAAAATTGGTTGCGGTAAATCTACTCATGAAAGCTTAAGACCACATTGCAACATAAAATACTTTTGATTATAATATAAAACATAGGAAAATACATTGACATGATAAATTGGAGGACTGTCATGTATCCCATGGCAAAAAAAAAAAATTATAAGGTAATATTTATAGTTTTACAATAAAAACATTCATAATTAACCAATAATCGTATGCAGAGATAAATAGCAGGTCTTTGTCAAACCCACCTGGTTGACTATGACCTATGAAGGACTTCCCACAGTTAACAGTTTATATACCTTTTACCTGCAATGTTTACATCAAGGCTCAGATTATAAGTCCGGAAATGACAATTCCATAAATTACACCACGATTCAAAGGGTTGACATGTAATATTTTATCATTTAAATACTTCGGGTATCAGTACAGGGTTTTTATGAAGTTTCAATACACAATGGGTTTTTGGGCGACTATTCACATTACCTGAGCATTTACTGACCCGTCCCACCCCGGATACATGGCATGGGTAGCACCCAGCTACCGCCTTGGGATCCTTGGGCATCAACGGCTATGAGGCAGCACCCAGCTGCTACCTCGGGATCCTTCGAGTATCAATGACTAGGAGATTGTCAGATGATCCAATGGTGAACAGAGTTGCTCGCTGTCCTACTCTATCCTTGGCACGGTGTTGGGGTCTCATTCCTTCACGAAGAGTTCTAGAACTTACTTTGTCCTCCGCCTGGGTGGAGAGCTTGACCATCACGGGGCTAGAGATCGAATGTCGTGGACCTGCGTTCAAGTTTTCCTCCTGCTCCTACCACCAGACTTCGTTACCAGGTAAACACCGCCCAATTTCCTTCCTGTTCTATCATCTGATGTTTCTCAGCTATGGTTTTCACGAATGCTCATAATCATACAGATAAAAGTTTTACAAGCCTAAGTCATGGGTGTGGCTTGCACGTAGGTACCTTAGCGCCGGCTAGCTGATTTGCAGGTGGCCTCGGACGGAGGAAGAGATGAGCTGCTGGTCATTCAAAATTCCTCGGGTATGAAGATATTCCGTTTGCCAGGGTTTGATATTTGCCTCTGTTTCTCAGCCTACATGCCACTGTGCTTGACTATAATTACAGTTTGCACGAACACTTTTATATGGGTGTCCCTACCCTGGGCCCTAATGGTATTATTTTCATTGAATTAAAATGTACTAGGCTCTGTCCCTTTCTCGGGCTACGCAGGTTATTATTCACTGGACCTATACGGGTCGTTTTTCATTTCAATCGTGACCTCGACTTACTCTGCATTTTTTTTTGTAGCCCAGTTTTTGTTTTTATATGAGCAGTCATGTATGTTCTACATTAGTTGACTTCCAGACTGGCTTTTGTACATGAACAATTGGTTGGAATTTTAATATATTCTATGTCCTCTATATTCTGTTGTTTGCTCAGATTTCTTGGCTCGAACCGCAATAATATATATATATATATATATATATATATATATTATATATATAATATAAGTATATATATATGAGTTTCTTCTATCAAAGTTATGGTGTTGATTCAGCTATGCTATGAATGACTATAAATTTCGTTTCTGAATGTTACATTTCAAGTATCAATTATGTATGCCGCAAATGTTTACCCGTATACATATTAATTTACTGGTTAATGGTTCCGCTCAACACATTATTTGCACAGTTGTGTCCGGCTTACTCTTTTCCTGTATATCTCTATCGGGTATATCAGCAATTCTCGCTTACCTTGAACTTGTCGTTGAGGGTTTAAAGACTAGACCCAAATCTTACTACACTCGAAGCCCTATCCTGAAACAGTGCGGCCAGGACAAAACCCCATCTTGGGGTTCAACCTAGGCCCGCATCTCAGGGTGGTATTCACGGAGTAACCCTCTAGACTGGTATTTTCTGAGTTTGTTGTCAGGGGCTATCTTGAGTATGGAGTAACAGACTTATTCTAGCAGGGATTGTTTAATCGATGTTGTTTTTCATCCAAGGTTTTTACACAATCAGTGCATACATAATCATCAAACTGACCCACACACGAAACTCCAAAGTTCAGGTTATCAGTCCAAGGTTGTCCTGCTAAGGGAACTAACCGGTCCTTCCCTTTGAAAACACAGGTGCTTAACTCATACGGCCCATGAACTGGTTACAACTTCCTATAGACCTCATTAATTCTGCTAGGCGGTGCTCTAAATCTTGCTTGAGTTTTTGTGCTAAGGGTTTTAACCGAAAGATGACACAGTTTCCCCTCCCCGTACTATTGTCATCCATATTTACAAATAGCTCAACCACAGAGGATGATTATGCCCGTTCTGTAGTACCCAAAGTATTACCTATTTCTCGGAAAGTTCCAGGATTCATTACCACTATCTGTTTTCTTTTTTCTTTTTAAGAATAATTAATAAATAACAACAAAGAGTCTTTTCGTTTATATAAAAAGAAATAATTAAGAATCAACAGGGAAATACATCCTATCAGTCAACACCTCTGTGGTAATTATAGAAAGTTCTGGTCTTTTCTACGGTACTGCTTTTCCTACTAAGTATGTTTACCCTCATTCAACATTTCTGCAGAATTGCTTACAACTATTTACTCACTTACCTGAACTGCTGAAACTTACGAATACTCCAGAAGTTGAGCCTCCACTGCTTTCTTGCTTCCAATATGCCACCAAACCTTGAGATTCGTCCTCTGGGACCAGAATCTCCCCCCTAGCTCTCTTATCGTGCCACTACCCTCAGAAAGTCACTGCACCTTCGTGTTGGCTATCTGGTCGTCACCAGACTTAGCCTTTTTCTTTTTGTGTGTTTTTTTCCTCTTCTGCCTATCCTCATAGCCCAGAACCCCTATAGGAAAGCAGTTAGGGTATTTTGGAGTACACACAACAACCACCTTCCTGGTAGTTGCTAGCTTTTCAAAAAACATTTTTTTTTTTTTAAAATAAACAGAGGGAATATTATTAAATCCAAACTGATAGTAACAGTCAATTCAGTTTACCATTTACTGTAGTAAAATAAAATATTTACATTTAACATGGGGCATCACAAGGATGGTGCTCCAAGTAAAACACAAAAGACTTACTGTGATTTACAATTCACTAGGTTGTGGAGTAAAATTTGTAAAACTCTGTAAAATTGGTTTTCACGTGCCCACCAAAATTTCCTCCACGATTTTCTCCTCACTACCTCACAAGGTAGCCCTAACTTGCCCAACATTCCCAAACATTACAAATGACTTTTACTTGCATATTTATCCTAACATACAAATTTCACATTAATTACATGACTTAGAAATATTTAATACACAACGATTTTACATAGTAATTAGTTTTCTGAACTTGCAGATGTTGTGGAGTGTGGGCAACAATCGCGGAGTGAATGTTTGCCCATACTTATTTAATAAACTTCGCTAAATGCCTTAACGCTTCTACTGTGTTGCGGAATGGTCCGCTCCAAACTTCTGTTCTGACTTTTGCCCTTTTGCCTGCAAACAAAATCGCAACCGTGCAGTGGTTGATTGAGCCTTCTATCCTTCTGCTTGCAAACAAAATCGTAACCGTGCAATGGTTGACTCGGCAAGCATGGTGTTTGTAAGTGTGTTAAGGTAGGGATTGAGATTATTATTTATCGCAACCGTGCAGTGGTTGATTGAGCCTTCTATCCTTCTGCTTGCAAACAAAATCGTAACCGTGCAATGGTTGACTCGGCAAGCATGGTGTTTGTAAGTGTGTTAAGGTAGGGATTGGGATTATTATTTCCAACAAAACATACGAGTCAGTGAGCAAAAATCAAACTAAGTAAAAGCTACTTTGTTTTCTAGATTTCTTAGTATTGTATTTTATTAGATAAAAAATATGTAGAGCAAGACAAAGACAAAAACATTATATGAAATTTCTATTCATATCTATTTGTCAAATTGTTGAATTTATGGCCAATAGGAGTTGTTCAGTAGAAGTTTTACGGCAAATATTTTTTTTTTTCCGTTTTGTTATCCATGAGGCCATAATGTGCATTGGTTAGTCCAAAGCTTGAAACCCGGTCAAAATGGAAGCTCTAATATAAGCCTCTCACTGAAATTCATTAGATTTTACTATTTCGTTAAAAGGCCAAGCCTCTAATTGAATTTTATTAGTTATACCATAAAAAAATTGTTATGTTAAAAAATTAAAATATTCAGCGAAAAAATTTTCATAATAAAATCACCGAGTTAAAAGTGCTAACATTGGTATTTAATATGTCATTAAGAAATAACATGTAATTATCGTAAAAGTTATAATTTATTGTTTGAAACAATAGAATTATTCCAACACACGGTTAGCATCACCCTAGACTCACTCTTTCAAGGTTCAAGGAAACTGCCGTATGGGGAAAATTTGGGAATTAACAAGACCAATTTTTCTTATAAAAAAGGCTCAACTATGCTAGTTTGGAAGAGGTAAAAAATGATGGTGATTATGTTAGTTTCAACTCTCAATAAGTGAAAGCATATAAATTATAGTTTCGATCTAATACCATTCCTAGGAAGACGTTCTAAATCCTACAATGTAAGAGGAAAATTTTGGTTTTTCATGTTGTAATCACTCCGGAAAATTCATAAATAACTTTTCTGTTGTTACCATCATGGGTAAAACATTGAACAAGAATTATTTTTACTTACAAAATTGTATAATTATAAATGTTATTAATTTATAATTGGAAGTGGATTGAATAAATCAAATATGATAATTGTTCTTGGGGAAATTGTTTTTCTTTTCTGGATGATGTAAAGAAAACAGTTGCCAAGAAAACCCTAACTGCTTTCCTTTTCTTCCATAGTAAAATGAAAGGAAAGGAAAGACCGGGCTGTTAGAGGAACAGACGGGAAAAAGGAAAGGGGGAAAACATGCTAAGTCTGGTAAGGACCAGATAGCATGAGCACTAAGGTGTATTAAAATTTGCTGAAGGTAGTGGCCTGGCAAAAGAAGCTTGGGGAGAGACTCGATCTTTCGGACGGCCTCGTGGTCGGGAGGAAAGACAAGCTGGAAACCAGTTTTTCCCGCAGAAGTGGGAAATTGTGTGTATAGCAGTACAGGTAAGTATGTTGTTTTGTTATTTAATATATGGTAGATTACCTCGGTTGAGGGTTTGATTACAATTTGTAAGACTGTGTTTTTTCAAAAAAAAACCCTGTTTCTTTGTAATAAAAATGGGTCATCTAAACAATCAGAATAGATGGTGCCTTAGGATTTAAGTAGCTGCAGGCGTCATGAAAAACACCCGCGGCCTCTTAAGTCCAGGTAGCAGAACAGTCTGAGGGCTTATAAAGATAAGGAAAGGAAAATAGAAATTACCCATTGGTCTGTACAAACATTAAACTGGAAACACCAGTAAATTAGTAAGGGATAGATATCCAGTAAACAAAAAGGATTAACCATATAGAGAACTAAAACGCCAAAATTACAATAAAGTACAGTAAAACCCTACTTGGTAAAGTAAAGCAGAAGAAGAGTCAACATAATAGAATTCTCATCATAGTTAATCATTTCCGCATATCATGTCGGACAATAACAAAAGGACAAACTACAGCATAGTACCTGTAGTATCATATAAATTAGAACAAGAACCATTAGAGAATTCTACGGCCTTTCCATACGACGACGAGTTCAATATCAAGTAATCTCAATATGACAATCACATACATAACTTCCACAGTATTAAACTCTAGGCTATACAAGAAAACCGATATAGAGAATGTATACATATAAATGTCACTCTACAGGTATAGCCGCAACGTATGGTTCACGATATCCGCGTATATGCAATAGAGTATTGAAAAAGTACAGAGACGCCAATAAGCTCCACCACTGTTAAATTAACGAATAAGCCAAAACAGTTTAGAGTGCTAGCATGCGCAAGAGCACATTCAACAAATTCGTTCTCATACAGAATAGAGCAATAGCGGAAACCAAATGAGAAATACATCCGAGCAAGCGGAAGCTTTGTAATAAACAAAACAAAAGAAATTAACAGAACCCATTAACCGTATTGCGTACAGCATGCAAGAACCAACAATAGCATAAATATACCCGTAAATATGTTCAAATGAATGCCATAATCGGAGCACACAGCTGAGTAACCAAAATTCCAAGTATACAACGAAACCATTGCTCATATATGACCAAGAACTCATATAAAATTGTGTTCGTAGGTAATAAATAGTACACAGTATTACAAGCTAACCATCCGGAACTGGGAGTTCTCCATCAAAGATAAAGAATGATAAAAGATACAAAATTCATGAAGTTCGATGCCTCATGGAACGGAAATCGACAGTTTTCCCCTCTCCAAAGAAGAAACATTTCAATGAAACCATTTCTTCAACAGAAAACTCAATGAGCGACCTGGCAATAACAAACAATTATGTAACCATGGGAACCGGCACCAACCTCCAACGTATTTCTATCATAGCAGAGGTATTAAGGGGACCATACCCGGAATGTGGGGACCCGAACACCCGGCAGACTGCTGGTACACCATACTCCACGGCGTGGGTTCGCCGAATCCTGCAATGTGCATCAAGAGAAGTAGAATTAGGAGAAATTCAATCCCAAACTACCGGCTCATCGAAAACGAAAAAAACACAAATGAATGCATATATACCTGGTTCAAAGGTATCAAGAAGGAATGCGCTGAGAAATACCTGTATCTCTTCTCGTAGGTGGCGCTCAGCCTCACCTCCAGCTCAGAAAACACGGACAATATCTTTGATGCAAAACTGCAAGCAGGGGAAACCCCTTTGGAAACCATCCGTGCGACAAATGAATCCTAAAACCCTAGAAACCTCCATGTAAAGTTACCATATTAATTCCTGGTCGTCCAATGGAGGAAGAGCGGATCACCTCCGTTGATCATTCTGGAATCCCGAGACACCTAGTACTGTGCCTATAACAATTAATGGCAACAGCTATTGCCAAGTAAAAATCGGAACGGAAGGGAAACATTCCACGAGGAGAGGGCCAATTGTTCAACGCTCGGCAGGTTACCAATTAATGAGGATGGAAATGAGCTACTGCCGCACTGCCAGCGCAACCATACGTACACAGGAAAATCCAAATGTTAAACAGTGACGAGATATGAGGTGGGTGAGATAATGTGCCAACGTAGGTAATACCAGGTTGATGGGGTAATGTTTTTAAAAAAATTATAAGGGTGGTGACGTGAAAATTCACCAAACTTTTGACCCAATGTAAGGCTTAATATATATGCATAAAAAAAACAAAATTTTTCTACAATTAAATTATTACCATGTAGTTAAATGTGAATGGGGATTCGTGACATGTGGTATCAGAGCCCAATTACAAAACTGAGGCCTTTGGGCAAGATAGAGGTGGCATATAGAGGTGCTATCTATAATAAAAATATGCTTACTTGTACAAATATTGTTTAGTACACTAACATCCTCTTATTTTGTCATTAAAATTTTATGATCTAGTACAGGATTAGGAATTCAAAGGATTTCAACATGAAGAGGACAGACAATACATCTCGCAGATATGCAATGGGACAAGGAGAACATGGACTCAAAAATAACCCTGAGTTATGGGTACAGCTGGGGGAAGAAGCTAGAAGTACAAACCAGGCGATTCTGGAAACAGTGCAGGAGCTGAAGAAAGATGGCTCGGTTGCGAGAGGACAACGCACGATTAACAATGGAACAAGAAAGAATTTTAAAAAGTTTTTCTGACAGGAAAAACCAGCCACCAGTTAATCCTAGCACGGAACAGCAGAGAAATCAGAAGAACAGAACCATCATGTGCCTCCTGAATGATCAGAAGAATAGGAGGAACGTTCTGATAATGCGTATGAACAACAAACCTCAAAGAGGCAAAGGGTGGAATTACAAGGGGAATTTTGTAAGATAAAACCACCGCACTTTGACGGGGAACAAGAAGAAGCAGCTGAAGCATGGTTGATAAATATGAATAAGTATTTTCAGTTGTACGAATACGACCATAACCTTAAGTCGTGATTGGCTATTTTCCAGCTGCAGGGAAATGCTACCTTATGGTGGGAAGAAGTTAAAACTGTAAAGGGAGTAACTGAGCAGACTATTACTTGGGAAAATTTCCAAAGGTATTTTAAGGAGAGGTATTTAACCGAACGCTTTTATGATGAAAAGGCAAGGGAATTCCATGATTTGCAGTTGGGGCAGCAGACCATGGACGAATTTATCGCCCGTTTTACCTCCTTGCTCTGCTATGTACCATATATAAGGGAGGAAAAGGTGAAAGTGCAATGATTTGTTAGCAGTTTGCCACCCTATATGCAAGAGAGGATTGAGTTCGACAATCCAAAGTCAATGGATGAGGCAATTCGTAAAGCCAGAATTTTCTATCAACAAATTAAGCAAAAAGGGGAAGCTGCTGGTAGGAAATGGAATGAGAAAAAGAGTTTCAAGTCAATTGGAAGCAACAGAGGAAATCGCAGTGGCGGAAGAAAGGGGAATGGCAAAGGACTGAACAATAGAATTCCTTCAAAAACTACGTCTAAATTCAAGACAGTAAATGAGTCTCGGGTTAGTGAGCAGCATGCAAGATTGGACAGCGAAGGGACAACAAGACCCCCGATTCAGTGCTGGGGCTGTGGAGGGCCGCACTATGTCAAAAACTGCCCACAACGTAAGGGAACTAAACAGCTATCCCAAATTCATGAAGCTTCAACGGTTGGTGAGGTTGGACGTAGCGTGCCAAGAATTAATGCAGCATTGGATGATCGGCAAGCAGAATATCAACCAACAATGGTCGAATTTGAAGGTAAAATCTTAGACCTTACCATAGTTGTTTTAATTGACCCTAGGGGCTACACTAAGCTATATAAGTGCAAAAATAGTAGAACGTTGTAATTTACAGCCTGTTAAATTCAAAACCCCTTAGCTGGTACAATTGGCTACTGGGGCCAAGAGGCCAGTAATGGCAAAAATCAATGATTGTTCCTTTACCATAGTGGGACAACCGGTAATGGCTGATTTAAATGTACTCCCTCTTGGTTCATATGATGTTTTGATTGGAATGGACTGGTTGGAAAAACACTGGTCTTTAGTGGACTGCAAAACCAAGATTATATATTACAGAGATCAGCACTGAGACAGGAAGGAAATGCAGGGAATTAAGCGACCCATGCAGATCCACCCAATACCGCAACCCAACTAGCGAAGTGTATCCGAAAACGGTGCCATATTTATCCTATTCAAGTGGGATATGCTGATTCTAAGGATGAAACAACAGCATTGGATGACATCCCTGTGATACGAGAGTTTACAGATGTGTTTCCAGAAGAAATTCCTGGATTACCACCAAAAAGGAATATAGACTTTACTATTGAATTGGTACCAGGCGTAGCCCCGGTATCACGAGCACCTTACAGAATGAGTGTGCCTGAATTAACAGAGTTAAAAATGCAGTTGCAAGAATTACTGGATAAAAACTATATTCGGCCCAGCGTATCACCATGGGGAGCCCCGGTATTATTTGTTAAGAAGAAAGACGGAACTTTACGGATGTGTATTGATTATTGCTAGTTGAATAAGCTGACCATCAAAAACAAATATCCGTTACCTCGGATCGATGAACTGTTTGATCAAGTAAAAGGCACAACGGTGTTCTCTAAGATTGATCTACGATCAGGCTACCATCAGATCCGAATTAAAGAAGAAGACATTGCTAAAACTGCTTTTAGAACAAGGTATGGTCATTATGAATTTGTGGTATTACCTTTCGGATTAACAAACGCCCCTGCAACCTTTATGTGTCTAATGAACAATATATTTCATCAATATTTAAATCGATTCATGCTGATATTTATTGACGATATATTGATATATTCTCGCACCAAAGAAGAGCACCAGGAACATCTCAAAATGGTGCTATAGACCCTCTGAGAACATCAGTTATACGCCAAATTTAGTAAATGAGATTTCTTCAAGGAAGAAATCCAATACTTGGGTCACGTAATTACAAGGAACGGGATTGCAGTGGACCCAGAAAAGATAAAAGCTATAATGGATTGGCCCATACCCAAGGATGTGGCAGATATCCGGTCCTTCATGGGATTAGCCGGGTATTATAGGCGATTCGTGGAAGGCTTCTCCAAAGTGGCTTTCCCCATCACTTCATTGCAGAAAAAGGGGAAAGAATTCCAATGGGCCACAAACTACCAGAAAAGCTTTGAGCAGTTGAAACATCTGCTCACTACAGCGCCCATTTTGAGTATCGTTGATCCTGATAAGGATTATGCGGTATGCACAGATGCAAGCAAAGAAGGTTTGGGAGGAGTACTAATGCAAGAAGGTAAAGTGATTGCGTACGAGTCTCGGAAACTAAAAGAGCATGAGCAGAAATACTCTGCTTATGATTTAGAATTGGCTGCCGTCATACATGCCTTAAAAATGTGGCGGCATTATCTTATGGGCAGGAAGTTTTTATTGCTAACCGACCATCACAGTCTAACAAATTATTTTAGCTAGCCCACTTTGAATGCTAGACAAGCAAGATGGGTAGATTTCTTAAGAGGTTTTGATTTTGACATTAAACATTTACAGGGAAAGGAAAATCGAGTGGCAGATGCCTTAAGTCGAAAGGTACAAAATTTGTACGAAATTTCCATCAGTGGGTGGAAGAGTCCTTTCGGGAAAATGATAGAGAAAACAGCAGAACAAGATGTTGAATATCAGCAAATAAAACAGCAATTACAGCAACCCTCCAACGAGAAAAATCAGCAAGGATATGAGTTGGACGATGCAGGAATGTTATACTACAAGAAAAGATTATATGTACCAAACCAAAACAATATTAAAAATCTGATATTGGATGAATTTCACATTAGCCATTACGCAGGTCACCCAAGTTACCAGAAAATGATTACAGCGATTACTTTTGGCCAGGGATGAAGAAGAACGTGGCTGAATACTTGGCACGGTGTTTAGAATGCCAACAAATTAAAGCAGAACATCAGCACCTAGCCGGATTGCTACAACCACTACCTATTCCAGAATGGAAATGGGAAACCATTTCCATGGATTTCATCACTGGACTGCCCAAGAAAAAGAAAAATAATGACTGCATTATGGTGGTTGTAGACAAGTTGAGTAAAGCTGGACATTTTATACCTGTGCAATCCACATATAGAGCTGCACAAATCGCTCACATCTTTACGCAGAATGTGTTCAGATTACATGGGCTCCCAAAGACAATAATTTCGGATCGAGATGTGAAATTTACATCCTCCTTTTGGAGAACGTTATTCGCTGAACTGGGAACTCCGTTGAACTTTAGCACTACGTATCATCCTCAAACCGACGGACAGACAGAATGAGTAAACCAAATGGTGGAGGATATGTTAAGGGCTTATGTAATGCAGAAACCTATGCTATGGGAAGAATAGTTACACTTAGTGGAATTTGCGTATAATAATGGGTATCATACCTCAACGCAAATGAGCCCTTTCGAGGTTTTCTGCGGTCAGAAATGCCGCACGCCTTCGAGTTGGGGCGGACCCGAAGATAGATTGAGTTTGGGACCGGACATGCTTACGGAAATGGAAGACATTGTAAAAAAAGTACACGCCAATTTGAAAGTTGCTCAAGACAGACAGAAAAATTTTGTTGATCGCAAAAGAAGGTTCAAGGAATACCAGGTTGGAGACCATGTTTATATTAAATTCAAGCCAAAAGGAGTACCTTGCAGTGGAGCGGGTGTGCCAAACTAGCACCCTGATATTGTGGACCATTCCAAGTCTTGGCAAGGATTGGACCAGTGCCGTACCAACTCACCCTGCCAAGCCACATTCGAGTTCATAATGTTTTCCATGTTTCCGTGTTAAAGAAATATGTCTATGATCCTAGACGTGATCAAATGGCAGGATATTCAGGTGGGAATTGTTGATTACAATGAGCCTGGCAAAAGAATAAAAAAAAAAAAACAACTTAAAACGTTGTATGTGGCAGGTCGAGCCGGAAGGAGAGGTTCTGGTCGAGCCACTGAGCATCCTCGACCGGAGAGAAGTGCAGCTCCGGAGACGAGCTATTACCCAAGTTAATGTGCAGTGGCGGCATTATGGACTTGAGGAGGACACTTGGGAAGATGAAACAATGATGAAAAGGACCTACCCATAGTTGTTTATGACTGAGAGACATCGAGACGATGTCCAATCTCAGGGGGAGGAGATGTAATGACCCTGGAAAATTTATAAATAACTTTTCTGTTGTTACCATCATGGGTAAAACATTGAACAAGAATTATTTTTACTTTCAAAATTATATAATTATAAATGTTATTAATTTATAATTGGAAGTGGATTGAATAAATCAAATATGATAATTGTTCTTAGGGAAATTGTTTTTCTTTTCTGGATGATGTAAAGAAAACAGTTGCCAAGAAAACCCTAACTGCTTTCCTTTTCTTCCATAGTAAAATGAAAGGAAAGGAAAGACCGAGCTGTTAGAGGAACAGACGGGAAAAAGGAAAGGGGGAAAACATGCTAAGTCTGGTAAGGACCAGATAGCATGAGCACTGAGGTGTATTAAAATTTGCTGAAGGTAGTGGCCTGGCAAAAGAAGCTTGGGGGGAGACTCGATCTTTCAGACGGTCTCGTGGTCGGGAGGAAAGACAAGCTGGAAACCAGTTTTTCCCGCAGAAGTGGGAAACTGTGTGTATAGCAGTACAGGTAAGTATATTGTTTTGTTATCTAATATATGGTAGATTACCTCAGTTGAGGGTTTGATTACAATTTGTAAGACTGTGTTTTTTCAAAAAAAAACCCTGTTTCTTTGTAATAAAAATGGGTCATCTAAACAATCAGAATAGATGGTGCCTTAGGATTTAAGTAGCTGCAGGTGTCATGAAAAACACCCGCGGCCTCTTAAGTCTAGGTAGCAGAACAATCTGAGGGCTTATAAAGAGAAGGAAAGGAAAATAGAAATTACCCATTGGTCTGTACAAATATTAAACTGGAAACACCAGTAAATTAGTAAGGGATAGATATTCAATAAACAGAAAGGATTAACCATATAGAGAACTTAAACACCAAAATTACAATAAAGTACAGTAAAACCCTGCTTGGTAAAGTAAAGCAGAAGAAGAGTCAACATAATAGAATTCTCATTATAGTTAATCATTTTCGCATATCATGTCGGACAATAACAAAAGGACAAACTACAACACAATACCTGTAGCATCATATAAATCAGAACAAGAACCGTTAGAGAATTCTACGGTCTTTCCATACGACGACGAGTTCAATATCAAGTAATCTCAATATGACAATCGCATACATAACTTCCACAGTATTAAACTCTGGGCTATACAAGAAAACCAATATGGAGAATTTATACATATAAATGTTTCTCTACAGGTATAGCCACGGCGTATGGTTCACGATATCCGCGTATATGCAACAGAGTATTGAAAAAGTACAGAGACACCAATAAGCTCCACCACTATTATATTAACAAATAAGCCAGAATAGTTTAGAGCGCTAGCATGCACAAGAGCACATTCAACAAATTCGTTCTCATACAGAACAGAGCAATAGCGGAAATCAAATGAGAAATACATCCGAGCAAGTGGAAGCTTTGTTATAAACAAAACAAAAGAAATTAACAGAACCCATTAACCGTATTGCGCATATCATGCAAGAACCAACAATAGCATAAATATACCCTTAAATATGTTCAAATGAATGCCATAACCGGAGCGCACAGCTAAGTAACCAAAAGTCCAAGTATACAACGAAACCATTGCTCATATATGACCAAGAACTCATATAAAATTGTGTTCGTTGGTAATAAATAGTACACAATATTACAAGCTAACCATCCGGAACTAGGAGTTCTCCATCAAAGATAAAGAACGATAAAATATACAAAATTCATGAAGTTCGATGCCTCATGGAACGTAAATCGACAGTTTTCCCCTCTCCGAAGAAGAAACATTTCAGTGGAACCATTTCTTCAACAGAAAACTCAATGAGCGACCTGGCAATAACAAACAATTATGTAACCATGGGAACCGACACCAACCTCCAACTTATTTCTATCATATCAGAGGTATTAAGGGGACCATACCCGGAATGTGGGGACCCGAACACCTGGCAGATTGTTGGTACACCATACTCCACGGTGTGGGTCCGCCGAATCCTGCAATGTGCATCAAGAGAAATAGAATTAGGAGAAATTCAATCCCAAACTATCGGCTCATCGAAAACGAAAAAACACAAATGAATGCATATATACCTCGTTCAAAGGTATCAAGAAGGAACACGCTGAGAAATACCTGTATCTCTTCTCATAGGCGACGCTCGTCCTCACCTCTAGCTCAGAAAACACGGACAATATCTCTGATGCAAAACTACAAGCAGGGGAAACCCCTCTGGAAACCATCCGCGCGACAAATGAATCCTAAAACCCTAGAAACCTCCATGTAAAGTTACCATATTAATTCCTGGTCGTCCGATGGAGGAAGAGCGGATCACCTCCGTTGATCATTCTGGAATCCCGAGACACCCAGTACTATGCCTGTAACAATTAATGGCAACAGCGACCGCCAAGTAAAAATCGGAACGGAAGGGAAACATTCCACGAGGAGAGGGTTAGCTGTTCAACGCTCGGCAAGTTACCAATTAATGAGGATGGAAATGAGCTACTTCCGCACCGCCGGCGCAACCATATGTACACAGGAAAATCCAAATGTTAAACAACGACGAGATATGAGGTGGGTGAGATAATGTGCCAACGTAGGTAATACCAGGTTGATGGGGTAATGTTTTTAAAAAATTATAAGGGTGGTGACGTGAAAATTCACCAAACTTTTGACCCAATGTAAGGTTTAATATATATGCATAAAAAAAACAAAATTTTTCTACAATTACATTATTACCATGTAGTTAAATGTGAATGGGGATTTGTGACACATGTAATGTTATTTTCGTCATTTTGCTAGCTATCAACATTTGCTTCAGATCTGTTAGTTCTGTCCTATTGAATTTATAATAAATTTCATATGGAATTTTGACCAATTGTTTATGTTTAGTACTCTCCTAATGAATTTTTATCTATTTATTTTGGATATGAGGATAGTTCTCTAGGCTACGATAACTAAATATAAGTTTGTGAGAGCATATTTTATTTTTATGTTCACACAGGTTAATATAGGGCAATCAGATGATTACTTCAACCTATAATTAGACTAAAGACCCAGATGAATACTTCAACCTATAACTAGACCAAAGGCCCAACCAAGAAGGGGAACACAAAGGCATGATGGACAAAGATTTATTCTGTTAGAGTTTCAACATGAGTTTCAGCACAAGTTTTGGCCTAATGCTAAACCCCAATGGGAAGGGAGTATGAGTGCGAATGTGACTCATAATAAAGCGAGAGCCTCCAATAGAATACCTTGCCCAAGCAGGCTATGCATGGCGTATGACCTTGTGGTTTTGCAAAATCTTATGAAGAAAATGTAGTCTGCAAATAATAAAGAAATTAGCTCTGGTCTGTAATGATAATTTTCACCTGTAGAAGGGGTACTCTAAGGGGTTAGCTGGGCAATATTTCTTATTGACTCTTCTGGTTCAGTTTCCAATTATCTAGTAGTCCTTTATACAGCTGACCTTTTTTACATATACACTTACATACATATAAAGAAAACCTATAACTATGTTCTTGAAACACCGAAGAATGTTCTTGAAACACCGAAGAATGATAAGACACATTAGCATGTAAAAAACTCAACATAACTAAGACAATTATGTGTTCTCTAGGCACAAAAGAATGTTGCAAATCACTAACTTAGAAGCATTTTTTTCTATTCATTAACTGGTATTTTATATAATTACAATAAAATCACGCTAACTTTACATATCAAACCCTAAAATAGAGTACCAAATTAAACATTGAAACATTGACCCAAATTAATCCCATTGAAGACATCCACTGCCACCATAGTCATTTTAATTCAACGGTTGGAGGTCTGCATTAACTTCGTTGCATTTACATTGCCACTCTCAGTCACACAGCTAACAAAATTCACACGCAATAACAAACCATCAAATCATAGAAATATAACATGAGAAAATTGAGTTGGACGAATAATGTTTTGTGCCAAGAATGCCAATTTTGTGAATACATAGATGCAAAAATCGGCATTGTCCATTAAATCATTACCACTTGCTCCCGCTGAAATTGTTGTTGCAATATTTATATGTCCCATAGCATTTTCACTGTGCTTCCTTTTGAACTGCAGGTCTAAGTCGAAGCAGCTCTAGACATTCTATAATTGTTGAAATACTTAGCAAAAATCTTCCAATCTAGCAAACCTAGATGCAATATGGTGATCATCTCACATAATGCAAATGCATGGACCCAGTATAGCGAAAGAATCGGTTGAACATCTCTCAAAAGTATCGATGGTAAAATCATTGAGCCTCACTACATACACTTGGTTGCAAAAAGAATCTCTGAATGCAATGCTGATTCTATCATCAATGCCTGCTAATGGAGAGCAACTGGTGTTGATCTGCACCAGGTATGAATAGATCCCTTGACTGTGTCCACCACTCCTGACCTGAGGGTCGATTCCGACAGCTTCCCAACCTAAGGTTGTAGAGCAATGGCTTCACACAACGTTATTAGGGCGTTGAGATACGTGATAATGGTTATGAGGCTCTATGAGTATGTCATCTTGCTTTCTCTTATTGGAATACTGCTCTGCCTCCTTTGTGGTATTGCAGATGTTAGTCAAACAACCACGCAAAGTCCCTTGTTTCTGCTATGAATTTCCCCACGTTTGTTGTTCCATGCCTTGTAATGGCTCTTTAAGTATCCCATATAGAGCCATTTCCTTCAAACTGCTTTTGTTTGAAAAAAAAACTTCACTCAACATCGGATAAGAAAAAGATCACATGCGGAGGTATAACGATTAGGGAATCTCACAAAAAAAAATTACGATGGCTCAAGATCTTATCATAATTTTGCAGGCACGATCCTGATCTTGAAATATTTCTAAAAAAAAATTATTCATGTCGTTGAGTACAACTAGCAACGATGATTTTGATCTGTGCATTTGGTGCTTCTGCCCTCTCAACAGCTTCAAAAAATCCTTGGCGTTTTTCGTAGTGGAACCCACTCCTAAATATGCAGCGTATGAAAATGTCACTTGAATCTTCGAACAACATAAATGATCCAATACTATCTGATGGCAAGAAATCCACACATCACACAAAACACGCAAGAAATATAATGTGTAATCTACTCTTACTATATACACGTTAATCCTATGGATCAATGCTTAGATTTTTCCATTTTATTGATCCTGTCGTGAGAGAGAGTCAGGCTCCTCTAATACCATATTAGAAATTTGAAATAGACCAAAGATAAAGTGATATTTTACACAATACAAATCATGCATTGTATATTATTCATCACAAAAGTTACATATATAGGACATAACACACTGACTTAGACACATCTAGATCATGACTCCAACTCATTACATAGAAATCAACAACTTCTAGATTGAAGCTTGGGAACTCACAATAACAATTAAACATGACATGGAAGCATTAATTCAAACACAACATCAATGTTTTGATTAATCAAATGATTCTTTACTTTCCCAAGATTGTGGGTCCATTTAATAATCGCCAAAACCCCAAGAAAAATAATTATCTGGAACTTTGGAATGTCGAGGCCATTAAAGAGATTGAAAATCGGATAGGATGCCTATATTATTGGGACAATGGTTGTTTCAACCAACTAGACAAACAACTAGCTTGGTTTTTGGTGTAAAGTTATCTGGGGAGAGGTCTTATGGCCGAACTGGAGATCAAATGGAGTGGTTCTAACACCAGGTTGGCTATATACTACTGAGGTATTCCATACATATGTTTGAAATGCCACAATACTGGACACTTTATGTGGAATTGTCCACTAGTGAGGCCTTTTCAGGACGCTCGTTTTGGCATTAATGCTTTTTCTTCGCTCTTAAAGTGATCACGTGCTCAAAAAATAACTCAAAATTAAAAGTTATTAGATTTGTGTGCAACATAGATGATCGCGTAGTGCTATTCATCCTAAATCCGACGCAACTTGTTTTGCATGAAACAAACTCCGTATGACTCCATAAACGAGTTTTGTTCACCTTCCCAAACAGGAAAATTTAAAAAAAATGACAACTCAGTCAACAGTCTATACTACTGATATGGTTTTGACTGGGTAGGGTATGTGGTCATTGACTTGGTTAATAGTCTCCTTCGGTGAATCACAATGTGAAAAGTGTTGTTTCAGTAGTGGACGCAATTGGTACAATTTCATTGGTTGGAGTGATGGGGCAACAATAGGCTGACACGTGGCCCAGCCTGAGGCCGCCACGTGGGAGCATGGGATGCCACCAAAATTTTATTTGAAGTCTGGGCGAAGGCAGCGGAGTCGAACCCACGACCTCCCAACACACAACATAGCCAATTAGCAATGCACGTGGTGATAGTTCTCAACCATATTGTCCACGGATTTTATTTGAATTACATGTTGCCACGTTGTTTGGGAATGGGCCAACCCATGGTTACATAATCGTGCATTTGATCACCGTGGAAGAGTGGGGGCCCTGGCCGGTGGGGATAGGCTGTTGGCCTTAGCCCTGGGCACGTGGCCCCTCACCTAGACACAAATTTCGGAATTTAAACGTTAGTGGGCATTTTAACTATCTTATAATTTCACCCAATTTTCAGTGAAATTATAGGTTGATGCCAGATTTTTGGGAAATTTTCAGTGCGATTGGTAGAAGAATAGGAAAGGTCATAACTTCTTTAGTTTCTGACCAAATGAGGAACAAAAAGAGGCTACACATACATTTTTTGGTATTTTGGAGCCATTGGAATAGGTTTCAGAGCATTCTGAGCGTTGTAAACTGATGTATTCACATTTTTTGGCATAATAGAGAGGGTCAAGCCATTGGATGCTAGACCAAGGAGACGTAGCCAAGGAGGGGTGAACTCCTTCATCAGGTGTTGTTGTGATACTATTTATGGTGATGTTTATGTATGTCATTTGTTGTTGTTCAGTCATTTGTTTATGTTAATTTACACATAAAAATTACATAAAAGAACTCAAAAACCCATGTTTAAACTTGAAAACAACCTGACAAATCCTCAAGCATATTTAATATAATCTGAAAATTAATTTTAGCACAACAAAAATATTTTTGTTAATCAGATCAATCTTGGTATCAGAGCTCCTAGTTTTATTTGTGCAAGAAGGATTTAATTGTTTGCTTTATGTCATGCTTACAAGCGTAAAACTCAAAATAGCAGAAGGGAAGCTGGTTGAAAGCCCTGAAGTTGGGTCAAGGGGGAGGAGGGCAAGGTTGCCACAATCTCCACCACCAGTTCTTCCTTAAGTTGTAGTTGAGACTCCAGTGAGTATGTCTCATGAAGGAAAACCTACAAACATGACAGAAGATGAGAAGGTCTTCAGGACAGCTTTATTTCATGTGACAGAGATGGTGAAGGTCCTCTATGAAGAGAGGAATATTAGGTTGGGGGTGAAAGCTCTAAACCTCCCAAAGGAGAAGGTTCTTTAGGAGCAAGAGGTAATGGAAATAGAGGTAAACCTCCACCCTCTCCACCATCTTCTTCATCTTCTTCTTCACAAGCATCTTCACCCTTTTCCACTAACAAAACCCTTACTCATACTCATCAACTTACCTCAAAAGGAACTGGTAAATCACCCTTATTAAAACTTGATCTTAAATTTGAAATGCCCATGTATAATGGTGAAGTGAATGCAGAGAAGCTTGATATTTTGATTCATTAGTTGGAGGTCTATTGCATAATTCAAAACCTTAAAGAGGATGACATAAAGATTCAATTGGATTCCTTGAGAATGGAGGGTGCGTCATTAGTATGGTGGGAATCAAAGACACAAGAGGAGATAAAAAAACATGGTAAGATCTGAATTTTTTGGTCTGACTTCATTGTTGCAATTAAAATACAATTCTACTCTCTAGCTTATATGCAGAAAGCCATCATGAATTGGCAGAACTTTAGACAACTTGAAAGTCAAAATGTGTAAGATTACACCCAAGAATTAAAAAAAAATGTCTCTAATCTTAGGTGTAGATTCACAATCATAAGACACGTTGCTGAAGTACATAGGGGGTTGACACAGTTACCTTAGGCATACTATCTTAATGTTTAATCCCAATAATCTAGATGATGTATGTGTGCAAGCCACTCACTTTGAAGAAAGAGGGGAAAACACTCAAGAAGAGGGTAGTAAAAAGCCATTTAAGGGTAAAGAGAAAGAAAAGGGTTTCAAGGGAAAGAAAAATGCATCCATTAAAAAGGAAGGAGAGAAAACAATATGTAAACATTGATCCAAAGATGGTCACGATAAAGCTCATTGTTGGGAGCTTCATCCCAAAAATGAAACCAAAGAAATTCAACAAGAAGGGAAAACAAAATACAAGTGCAACCACTCAACAGGATTTCGGATCTGATTCGGGTGATGAAACTAAAATTACGGTCATGTGTATAAAAGGAAAAGAATCCATTGCTAGAACTAGTACTTCAAATTCACACAATGAAACTGCAAATGAAAAGAAGAGGATAGAACTTTTTCACATAAGGGTGATCTCAAAACATAGAAAAATCGATACACTTTTCGACTGTGGCTCTCAAGCCAATCTTATCTCTAAAAATATTGTCAAAATTTTAAACTTGGAAACCATTGCACATCATAAACCATATCCACTTGGACAAGTGTGTGGCAATGAACATTTGCAGATAACTAGAAAGTGTAAACTGAAATTCACCATTACTGCAAATTTCATAGACGAAGTGGAGCTTGAATTTGTGCCATTAGACATATGTGGTATAGTTTTGGGTAGCCCGTATCTCTATGACAGAAAAGCTATCTTCCATAGACATGAAAGTAAACACCATTTGTTCAAAGATGGAGTAGAATATATTGTGAGAGCTCATAGAAAGAAACTAAATCTTTCACTTGTTAATGCGGAGTAGATGAAAAGACTAGTGAATTCAAGCAAGAATTTTGTGCTTCTAATGATCAAACCCAAGAATGATGTTGAAAATGAATCTTTTAAAGGTTGTGATTCAAAATTAAAATTTGAATTGGTTGATGTAGTTAACCAATATGATGAGATGTTTCAGAAACCAAAACGATTGCCTCCCAAGAGAGGAATCTAACATGAGATACAGTTGCAGCAAGATAGTCCTCTTCCTAACATTGTCATGTACAAGATGTCAGTGATGGAAAGTACCGAAATTAAAAAGAAAATTCAAGAGTTGTTGGATAAAGGGATCATCAGGCCATCTTCTTCACCATGTGGTTCACCGATTGTTTTGGTGTCCAAGAAGAATGGAAATCATTTCATTAAATGGTATTCAAGAAGTGGCTATCATCAAAATAGAGTTGTTGAAGGAGACATATGGAAGGCGACATTCAAAACCAAGCAAGGTTTGTTTGAATGGATTGTTATGCTTTTTGGTATTTTCCATGCTCCTTCTACTTTCATGCATATGAAGAAGTATGTATTGAAGCCATATCTAGACATGATAGTCTATTTGGATTACATTTTCATTTTCAGAAAATTTCATTATGAACATGTCATGAGTGAGAAAACAATACTTGATGTTGTATGTCAAGAACATTTGTTTTTGAAGATGTCAAAGTATGTGTTGGATAAAACTTATTTTATGTAATTGGGCCATAATATTGGAGAAGGTGAGTTGAAGTTAGACCTCTCCAAGATTGATTCCATTATGGATTGGTTAATGCTCAAGGTAGTCATTTGGATAAGAGGTTTTTGGGATCAACCCAATGTTGGAGGAAAGATTTTGTTAATTTTTCTTCTATTGTAGCTCATTTGCATTCTTTGGTAGTTGTGCAAAAGGTCTTCCAATGAGGGGGAAAACAACAAGAGGCATTTGATACATTGAAACAAAATATCAATTCAATCTGTATACTTGTTCTTCTAAACTTGAAATGGTCATTTGACTTTTAGGTTGATGTATTCCACTATGCCATGGGCACAGTCTTTATGCAATATGGTAAACCCATTTCATTTCATTCATAAAGTTTCAATGGTGTAGTGTTTAAGTTGTAGCGACAAAGGAACTTTCATTGGATGGGTTTTCGTCTACTATTCCACTTGGTCAAAAGGAATAAGAATGGTATAAGAGACAAGTTTTTTGATGTACTTTCTAGGCCTAGTGTTTGTGTAACTACTTTTCTCAAGCATTATTTTGTTTTACATTAAAGATATGATTAGCAAAATACATACTTTCAAGATGTACATCTAAGCTTGAGTCAAAGGAATCAAGTGGGGGAATTTGTTTACCATTTAGCTCATAATGTGTTGTATCATCTTGGTAAGATGGATGTTGCTATTGATGGTAACATGGACAAAGCCAAGGACTCCATTGAATTACTAAAAATGGTACATCAAACAGTGCAAGATCAACTTGAAAAGAGCAAAGGCAAGTACAAATCAAGGCATGAAAAGCATCATGTACATTACAAGTTCCAAGTCAGTGATCAATGGATTAAGATTAGAAAGGTGAGGGAACTATACCCTCACCTCCTGGATAACTGAAAGTAATCTTTTGGGGTCCAAAAGGCTTTCAGTGGGGAGGAATGATCAAGTGCTAAAAAAATAGCTCAAAATTCAAAGTTGTCGAATTGGTGTGGAACATAGATGACCACATAGTGGTCGTCGTCCTAAATCTGGTGCAACTCATTTCGCATGAAACGGACTCCGTATAACTCTAGAAACTAGTTTTGTTCACTTTCTTAAATAGGGAAATTTAAAAACAAAATGACAGCCCAGTGAACGGTCTATGCTGCTGACGTGGCATTGAATGGGCAAGGTATGTGGTCATTGACTTGGTCAACAGGATCCTTCAGCAAATCACAATGTGACAAGTGTTGTTTTATTAGTGGGTGCAATTGGCACAATTTCATTGGTTGGAGTGATGACCAATCATAGGCTGACACATGGCCTAGCCAAAGGCTGCCATGTGGTAGCTCGAGAGGCCACCAAAATTTTGTTTGAACCCTAGGCAGAGGGAGCAGGGGTCGAACCCGCGACCTCGCAACACACAACATAGCCAATTACGAATGCACCGCGATAATAGTTCTTAACCATATTGTCTGCACTTTTGATTTGAATTACATTTGGCTACGCTATTTGGGAATGGGCTAGTCCATGTGGGAACAACCTATGGTTACATAACCGCGCATGTGATCACCACAGAGGAGGAGTGGGTGCCCAGTCGGCAGGGGTGGGCACGTGACCACAAATTTCAGAATTTAAACATTAGCAAGGCATTTTAACTATCTAACAATTTCGCCTAGTTTTCGACAAAATTGTTGCTTCGTTAGCACGTTTATGGGGCGAAATTGTAGGATGATGTTGAATTTTTGGGGAATTTGCATTATGATTAGCAGAAGATTGGGAAAAGGCCATAACTTCTTCATTTTTTTACCAAATTAAGAACAAAAAGAAGCTACACATACATTTTTGGGCATTTTGGAGCTATTGGAATAGGTTTCAAAGCATTATGAGCATTGTAAACTGATGTATTCACATTTTTTAGCATAATAGAGAGGACCAAGCCATTGGAAGCTCGACAAAGGAGACGTAGCCCAAGTGTGTGAACTCCTTCATCATGTGTTGCTATGATACTATTTATGGTGATGTTTATGTCTATCATTTGTTGTTGTTCAGTCATATGTTTATGTTAATTTGCAGATAAAAATTACATAAAAACACTCAAAAACCCATGTTTAAACTTGCAAACAATCTCACAAATCCTCAAGCATATTTAATATATTGAAGAGGGAGTCCATACAGGTTGATTGATTTTAATGAGTTTGTGGAAAAACCTGTGAGTAGTTTAAGAAACCAACGTTTCGGACTGACTTGGTGAGTCCATCATCAGGGCAATGAGATTGCTTTTGAGAAGAGAGAATGAATTTCTTAACCATATTAAGCAAATTCATTCTTTCTTCTCAAAAGCAATCTCATTGCCCTGATGATGGACTCACCAAGTCAGTCCGAAACGTTGGTTTCTTAAACTACTCACAGGTTTTTCCACAAACTCATTAAAATATTTAATATAATCTGAAAATGAATTTTAGCACAACAAAACTAATTTTCTTAATCAAATCACAAAGTTAGGAGATTTAGATGCAGTTCTGACATACATTGTTGTCTCTCCCTTACCAGGTAATTCTATCCCCTGCCATTATGGTAAATGTTCCTCTAGCAAGCCACATATTTTTATGAATGAGGTCTCTTCTTCTGATGATAGTGAGAAACATAATTTTTTTTTGGAGCATGCTCCTGTTGTATCGTCGTCCTTGAATAAGTCTCTGTTCGATAATTCTTTTTCTAGTAAGTCTGTTGTTGGGGTTTTGAGGGGTGATTTTCATGAGTTTGGTGAATCATCTACCATAATGTCTAGTCGAGATCCTGTGGGGTTGACTGTTGGGAATTTCTCGGGATCCCCGGATAGAGAGATTGGGACCATTTTTACTTCATCAGAAGATCTTGAACCGCTTTTGATTAATAATTTTTATTTCCAAGACCTCTCCAAACCTTCCTATCCTTCTCTTCATCAGAACGTTACCCAATAGAGAAAAAAAATGCCTAGGTATAGAAAGGTCTTAGCGTATAGTAAATCTAATATGTTGACAGGTATCGATCCAATGGATCCCTTTGAGATCAACACTGACTATTCAGTTGGGAATATTTCCATTTCTGATTCTTCCAATTTCTAGGTCCTTAGAGGGATGGGAATGACCCTCAAAATGCATTCCATCATAGGACTTATGAAACTACACAATCCTGGGATGCTCCTTTTTCAAGAAACTATCGTCTCTAAGGAGAAATAATGGGAAGCCATGCTATTCATATGTCCTAATTGGCACATTCGTGCGATTGGTACTACTAGTTTGTTGGGTGGCTTGGGCATCATGTGGAATCCAAAAAACAATTATTGTATAGATTTTGAATGTGAGGTAGTAATCACTGTCATTATGCATGTCATGGGTTTTGCACAAAGGATTAGAGTCCTTAATGTCTACAAGCCATATTTGGATCAGAAATATTTCTAGGAAATATTATCAGTTCCTGGGATTATCGATCTCGACTCTCTTATTATCGCGAGAAGCTTTAACTTCTCTTTGGGGTCAAAGGAAGTTTGGGGTAACATAGCAAGGGTGGACCCTCTAACCAACTTCCTCTCGGGACTTATGGTAGTGCATGGTTTGATAGACATCTCTCCTTCCCCTCTTAAGTCGACTTGGTGTAATGGGAGGGATGGATTGGAAGGTATATCCAAAAGACTCGACCACTTCATTATCAAACAGTCCCTTCTCTCTTTTTTGGACAAAGTGGCTTTAGACATCATTCGTTCTGCACTATCTGATTATCTTCCCATTATTTTAAGTTGGGAAGGCACAGGTTCCGGGTGAATTTTCCTATTTAAATTTATTCTGCAGTGGCTTTAGTCAAAGGATTTCCAATATTTGGTGCACAAGGTTTAGAAGGCCCCTAGTGATCCTTTAAAATATGTAGGTATGCCATTTATATGTCAGAGACTCAGATGTTTAAAAAGTGAGGCACACAGGTGGATTAGGCTTAGGAGGGAAGTGAAGAGCAAAGAACTCAGAGATATTGAAGCAAATTTTGGCCTCCTTTTAAATCTAGAGTGTCCATTATATTACTCTCCCTCTCATTTAGAAAAGATAAAATATCTCGAAGAAAGGAAGAATAGAATCTTGCGCTCATAGGAGGAAGAAATTTGGATGAAAAGAAAAGTAATTTGGTTAGAAGCAGGACACCAACAATACATTACCAGGAAAAATCATAATTCCATTAGAAATACAAGGACATTGGATAGTATGGTCCATGAGACACAATCTTTGATTGAGTCGGTGGTGATGGCACACTTTAGTGAAAAAATTCCAGCCCAAGACCATGATTACTCAACTTAGATGGAGTTTGTGAACCTGGTTCCTGAGATGTTTAATGAGAAAGATAACAGAATCTTGGAACAACTGATCATAGAGGAGGAGCTTCTAGAAGCACTTCGCCTCTTCACGAAAGAGAATTAATGATACAAGATTTGTTGGTAGCCACAGAAGAAACCAGAGTGTCGGGTTATATCTTAGGGGCATTCAACGCCACTTTTATTGTTTTGATCTTCAAAAAAACGGTGCCCGGATCCTTTGCAGATTTTAGGCCAATCTCGCTATGCAATTCGATTTACAAATTTGTTTCTAAGCTGATAGCTGGTAGAATTAAACCCTTCCTCTCACATTTTATCTCTATGGAACAATTTAGGTTTTTGGAGAGTAGAATAAAATAGGGAGCGGTGGAATTTCCAAATAAGTGACATATTCGATTGTAGAATTTCTCACTATAGATCAACAGATTATGTAATATACTAAAGCAAAATACTAGATCTACTTCTACACCAAACTTGTGGAAGCTTAATCGATTTTGAGCAAGATCAAATAGAACACATATAACTGAGAATGAGAAAGAAATCACACATGAACACAGAATAATACTCTGGGGAAAGCCTCCGCTAAAAACCCCGATCTCTGTAATATCATACAAGTGGAAATATGTCCAGATTACACAAAGCTTTAGCTCACAAGCTATCCATCTCTTAGTACAATCCCTCAATACAACTTACAAACTGAATAGGCACAAAATATGGCTTCCCTCAGCCCTCCAAGCCTCCTATTTCCTTGCATAGTTTCTCCTGGGATCCGATGCTGCCACCTGTGTGAATTGGCCTCTTACACAACTCACCAAACTCAGAAGTAACTGCGCAGTCCTGAAGGAGATAATTCCTTCTGCATGGATGAGTTTCCTTTATAGGAAAAATCCTCCAACTGATAGTACATTATCCCTTCCTCTGATCTCAACTGGGTCTCTGACTAAACTGACATGCATGAGTTATTTATGAGAGAATATTTAGTTATCTGAAGTGTAGTATTTGCATGCATGCATGCATTAACTAACTGAACTCACAATCAGTTCCACAAACTGTTGGAACTAATCTAACTGGACTTAATTCGGATAACTGAGCTCACTAATTACAACTCAAAGTACAACTCATCCTGATCACTTTAATGAAGGGATAACTTCCTCAATCAAAGGGGAAACTGTTGCATGTCTTCACATAGACTTCATGTTTGATTTTCTCCAAATAATTAACTCAAGATGAATTAATTAATTATTTTTCAAATAGCTGCTAAAATCAAATTCAAATTTTACTTCTCAATTTTAGTTCAGGGACTAACTAAAATTGGAATCTATCCTGAAATGCTATTTATAGCAATGATATTTTTAGGATTCTATTTTATCATTCCTTCTTGTTATTTCCAACACTGGTACCTAAGATGCTATTTATAGCAATGTTATTTATAGCATTTCTATTTTGTAGCATTTCTTGTTGCTATTTTCAACACTCCCTCTCAACAAGAAAGGCATTCAACTCAAACCCAATCTTGAACCTTTGGAATGTTCTGCATGCAACACTTCTCCCTAGTGTTGTTGCTCCAACAACTCTAGAAACAAAAAAATATCCAACATGAATCAGAATCATGCCTTTATCATCAAAGTCTTTGACTATTATTACCTCTGTCGACTAAAAACGCTGCACCTATGTGCTCTTTATTATCTGACTGCTCTAGCCTCTATCACTTTGATCTCTAACTGCATCAATCACATTGATTCCTGCTACTACATCCATGTTGTTGCTGGTCCAGTATTCCAGTACTGCATCCGCACTACACCTCCTCTCATCATGTTGCATCGTGCTTCCCACTGCTGCACTGCAACTCAGTGAAAGTAAGTAACTGATATCCCAATTGACCTCCCTATTGGGCTAGAAACATCCTCTGATGCTGAATCTTCCTCTGCCACTCCATCTGCTTTTGTCTCTACCCACTCAGTCAGTCCTGCTACACCTCGTCGGGGCTCTCGTAGCAAGATCTAATCAAAGAAGTTGGGTAGCTCAAGGATCCTGCCCCTATTTCAACCTTCTTGGGACTATCACTTCACATCGTCCCACCTCCCACCTAGAGATATGGCTGTATGTGATCCCTCTTCCCACTTGGCTCGAAATTCCCCCCTATTGGAGGTCTTTGCATGAGTGGATGCTTCCACTGAGTCTCCTCTCAACATCTCCAATTGTGGCTCCTCCATAATTGTTTGAGACTTCTTCTGGGGCTGCATGTTGAGAGGTAATTTACTCTCCCTCTCAACCACCAAGTCTCTAAAATTTGCCTTGCTCCTCAAGGCTTTGCCTGCATCTTGAACCTCAAAAGCATACAAGTTCTTGGCCCATGAACCGATCTGCTTCACATGTCTCGTGGTGATGTGTCTAAGGAAAACCTTTCCCTTATTGAAGACTACATCATAGCCTTTGTCTTCCAACATCACGATCGATATCAAGTTTTTCTTCAGTCCTGGGACATACTTCACATATGTCAAGGTAATGCGAGCTCCATGCTCCCTCTGAAAGGCAACATGCCTACACCTTAGACATTATATTTTTCCTCATTACCCATCTCTATGAGTATCTGGAGGTCTTTCTCCTCCAAGGTACTGAACAAACTCTTATCACCGGTCATGTGCAATGAATCTCCACTGTCAAGAAACCAACCATAACCCATCATTGATGAAACCATGCATGCGATGAGGGTGAAATACAATTCGAATTGTGAGGCCAGTGCCTCACCTTCTGATCCTTCCAAGGATCCCTTATTGGATTTCTTCCGTGGACAATTTGTTGCATAATGGCCCACCTCATGACAATGAAAGCATCACACTTTTGATTTGTCAAAATTCTTCCCACCATGGGAAGAATTCGATTTGGGATGAGAATCCTTCTCCTTCCCTTTCTTTGACTTACTCACTAAGGCACAATTTTCTTCATCCTCCTTGGATGAAGAACCATCTTTGGTGCTTCTCCTTATCTCCTCCTGCATCAAATCCGACCAAAGTCGTTCCCAATCTGGAAATTTCTCTCTTCCATTTACTGATTCTTGGTAGCTATGCTAGCTCTTAGGAAGACCGAGGAGAGCAAGACTCATCATGTCATCATTGGTTATCGTGATCCCTACACTTCCAAGCTCATCCTTGTAGGTGGTGA
>APFE031445911.1:0-25426 GCA_000404065.3 Pinus taeda
ACCAATCATTTTTCCAAGAAGCAAGTGAAGCATTAAATAAGTCTTCATTTACTCCAATATTACATTGTGCCACAACATAATGAGCGGATTCAGGTGCTTTACCTTTGTCTGTGTCATTACTTGTACCTTTGGGTTGGTTTCTTTGCTGCTCAATTTTGTCCGAAGGTAACTTGCATGTGGAGGCATCATGTGATCCATTTCTTTTGTAGCGTATGCAATGCAAATCTGACCTTTCTCCTTGAGAGTGTCTGCCCCCCCTGCCTCTGAAATATCTTCCTCTTCCTCTTCGACCACCTCTTCCTCTGGAAGAATCTTGGGCAAGATTCTTTTCTTTATGAGCAAGGCACACAGCTTCTTCAAAAGATTCAGGGGCTGTCTTCTTTCCAAAAGTTTTTTCTCTTTTAGCAAATGTTTTCACAAGAGAGTCAAAGGTAATATCTTTGAGATTTCCATTTGCTTGCAATGACTCAAGATAATGGGAGTAAGTAGGATAAAGTGCCTTGAGAAAAGCGATAAGAGGAATATCCAATTCAACCTTAGTGGCTTTGATATCATGCACTATATATTTTACTTCGGATGTAAGAACAAGAGGATTATTATTTTGTAATTCAAGAGTAAAGAGTTTAATCATGAGTTGAACAACTTCAAGTGCAGAGTGTGAGTCATGGAGTTCTTTTAGCTTTTGTAAGGCTTCGAAAGCATTTGAAAATGGCGAAATATGTCGACTCACCTCTTCACTTACAGATGCATAGGCTTTGTTGTTCTTATTTTCCCAAATGGTGAACTCCTTGTCTGAGGTAGGTTATTCTGGCTCTTTGTCTCTATCTCCAACACACACTCCTTTCCACAACTCATTGAAAATGAGGGTGTGTTTTATCTTCCAGGACCACTCAGTATAGTTCTCCTTGCCAGTGAGAACTACTCCCACAATAGATATGATTGAATGCATTGTAAAATCTGTGTACTATAGGAAAAAAAATACTTATGCTGCAAAATTTTGCTACAAAAAATTGATTATGATATATGGAGATAGATGTATCACTGTACAAAATTGTAATATACCATACACTGCAATATCATTCAGCGTAATGGCATTCACCATTCACCAACTATAATATACAATGCAACAACTCACAGTCATTAAAAATATTCATACCATTTGCGTAGGAGAGGAGGCTCTCACCCATAGGCTCTAGACAACAATAGCATTGGAGCAGCATATCAATTGAAACAATGTATCAATTGAATGGCTTAATGGCCACACGGGTTGGTATTAAGTCGTGTTGGGACCCAGTGCCATTGCCTCCAATACAATCTCCAAGGGAGGCCACATCGTATCAACTGAGCAACGATGAAATGAAGACCCCTAGCACAAAAGCTTTGGGTGGAAAGCTTAACGCCGCTGAGACTTCTTCGAAGTACATCGCAACTGACGATTTTCCCAATTCAGATTTTGATGATCTGCTAGCTCGGACTTTTGGCTTCACTAAAGAATATCCGAGTCCCTCTGAAATTCTTGTATCGGAGGAAGGCTTCTGGCGCCATTCTTGCAACGAAATCGTCATGCTTGATGCAAAGGCTGCAGAGTCTTTAGGTAAGGAAGAGTTCGCTCATGTACTAGCGCAATGTAATCGTGAAATGAATAATCCTTCTTCCTGCTGCCGGGATATGCAGTGATGGTGGTGGGCATTTTCCCAATGGCAATTTCACAATGCTTACAGAGGTTGTCTAAAGGCAGAGGCGGGAGCGGCTGCGGCAGGAGTCTCGATTCCATCGACAAGGAGTGCCCATCCACTTTTTACTAGGGTATATTGGTGAAAATATAATACTGTAATTATTACATTTTATTTAGTATTTCCCCTACATTTGACCACTTTTTATTGGGTGGGGGTGGTAATAAATATTGGGTAACATAATATTGTGATATTATATTTTATCCAAGATTTCCCCCACCAAGATTCACTTTTTATTAAAAAATTATTTGTATTTGAGGTGCATAAGTAAACTTAACTCCTACGTAAACATTTTATGTGAGTATGGTAGAGATGTAAACAAAAAAAAAATTAATAACAGTTATTAATTAAAAGAGTTTTGCATAAAAATGTGATGCCTTGGTAGATTAAGAGTTAAGATGGATCTAAGTTGGCTTTATTAAAGTTACCAAAAATTATTAAAACACATTACATAATGTAATAATCATATTAAAAAAATAAAAAATTGTCTAATCATTATACATTTTAGAATTATTGTAGAATCTTGTGAATTTTTTTTGGCCAAATCTTGATCTTTGTTGTTTTTCACTGCATATATAGATTCTGCACCTGAAAAAACCACTGGGTATTCGGATTGTGGAAGGTTCACAAGTGGTCATTATATAAGAAGGCATGATTTCGTCCTGAAAATAATGAAAATTCAGGAAAGATTTTGAGAAATTTTGGCAGAAATTTTTGGAAATTTGGATTACAGCGATCAAGCTTAAAATTTTTGGATGACCAAAAGATTTTGAAAAAATTTGGCAGAAATTTTTGGAAAAATTAGGTTACAGCGATCAAGCTTAAAATTTTTGGATGACCAAAAGATTTTTGATGACGCTGAATCCATTTCTACTATAAAAAAAACGATTCAAACACTCAGATTTCTTGAAATTTTTCTCACCAAATCCCATTTCACCAAAATTGTAGCCTGATAAATTCCCATGAGAGCTATTCTTAATGTGATTTCTTCACATGAAAAAAACTTTTCATAGTATTCACTAGATTTGGATGTCAAATTTCTCTTACCCTTCTTAACTGACAGCATAAAATTTAATGTTATTGCCCTTCGCACAAAGGGAAAAAAAATTCCTTGGTTGTTTGAACTAACTCTCAGGCGAAATTTATTTCGAATGTATTCGGATTTATTTCAATCAAAATCTCTACTTATTGTGGGCAATAAACGAACCAAACCACAGAGCAAATGAAATTGATAGGATTTCAAAAGAGTAGGACAACGAAAAAATTAGAATAATAGAATTTGAAGCGCAAAAGTAGCAGTTGTCTGGGTGGTGTAGTTGGTTATCACGTTAGTCTCACACACTAAAGGTCCCCAGTTCGAACCTGGGCTCAGACAATTTATTCATTAGCAGTCAATTTTAGGTTATTTTCTAAACCGTTTCCCCAGTTCGAAGCTTGACTCAGAGAGTTTATTCATTAGCAGACAATTTTAGGTTATTTTCCAAACCGTTTGGTCCGCTGTTCGAACCTGTCCTGGGTAGAACGAAGTATAAACAAAAGTTTTATAGGGTTTAAAGTGGGTTTCGATTTTTTGGATAAGATTTTGGAAATAAAATTGGTAGTAACTGAGCAAAATGAGAGTTCGATTTTTTGGATAAGGTTTTGGAAGTAAAATTGGTAGTAACTTGGATTTACTGAGCAAAATGAGAGTTTGAGGTGTAGAGAGGGTGCAAATTTTAAATTTAAGATTTTGAATCAAACGCTTTGACAATTTGGGAGATAGGTTAACCATTGGTCATCAAGGTTTTTGTTAAATGAGCTTTTTCTTTCTTTTTGTCAAATGAACTGAGGTGTATAAATCTGAATGTTTCAAGTTATAAGAGTTTTTAAGACGACATATTTTTGGGCTAGGTAATGATGCGATTATGAATGTCTCGAGTTATAAGAGTTTTTAAGAAGTCATACTTTTGGGCTAGGTAATGTTGAGATTGGGCATGCAGATATTTGTCGTTGGGAGCCTTTTTTATATAAACTTGGTGGGTGAGGGAGCCATCTAGAAGATGAGAGATGAAAATATCTAGAAAGGGAAGAGTTTTATTTTTTTCCACCTTTAAGGATAAATTGAATATGGAGGGAAATATTGTTCAAATGGTTAACAAAGGAAGTAAGGGAGGATTGACCATAAGAACATATGACAATCGTATCATCTATGAAATGCTACCAACATTTTGGTGTAAGATGCTAGGAGTTTAATGCTAGAGCTTCAAAGCATTTCATAAAATATTAGACCACGCGAAATAAAGAGGATCCCATGGCTTACTTTAAATTTGCTCTTGTAAGTCCCTTTATATGAAAGAAAATAGAAGAAAGACACATTCAAATGAGGTTGAGAATTTCATGATCAACTAATTTAGAGATAAGATTAATAGGGTCAACCAATTTTCCATAGTTTTGGCTTGAATATAGCTTACACATCTCCATATATTTCCAAACATTCTACTAAGAATCTCTATATGTCCATTACTCTTGAGATAAAATGTTGAGCCATATTATGATTTTGTTTCCATCTTCTTCCACATTGTGTACTCCGTAATCAAATTAAAAACTTATGTTGTTGTTGGATGTGTATTTAATCCCAGTGTAGTAGAGGATTGCAAACACGCAAAATCTAGCGAAATATTCGAGAGCGTTTATGTAGGTGCCCATACTATTTTTTTTCATTAAGGTTCTCATACATTATCTTCAAGGAAAATTTATAATTATTTTCATCCATAAAATTGCTTGCCTATACACATCAATTTTCACAAAAGAAATGAAAATATTATAATAAATTATGTTTCCAAAAGTAATAATGAGAAACCAATTAAAGTTGTTGATTGCATGGTGATAGTGCTTGTTTTAGAGAACAAAACCACATTGAAGAATTATGTATGACTAGTTGATTTAGAACATAATTGAAATCTAGATATGTAGATTGTGCACTAGTTAAGTAAAAATCAATTTGGACTTTCTCAAAAATCAATATATCCATGGTGCAATTCAAAGCAAAACCCATCACAATTAAACACGAAGTCTCTTAGAGTATTGTTTCCAAAGGAGGTCAATGTTCATCATAGCAAATTACAAACTTCCCACAAGAAAGCGGGGGAAACGCTAACAACTCATGTTTTCACAAAAATGAATATAATGGAGCATAATGAGCGTTTGCTCGAGCATTGAAACACATTCAATCTAGGAAGGCATATAAATTAAGTGTTTCTCAAAGTAAACAAAAATATTTAGAAGCGTGTTTCACAAAGCCAACAATTTATATATATAAAGTAATGGAGCACGATGAATATTATATAGAAACATTGTGTCATGATGATGAGTCTTGGTCTAGACTCGAAACATCAAAAAATTAAAGATGAAAACTGTGGAATATCTGAATTCGTTTTCTTAAAAGAAATTGTTTGTTTTTATATTTTAAAACTGGAAACAGGTCAAGGTCTTTACATTCAAAGTTTACTTTGTTCCAAAAATTTCTAGAGTGATTTCAGAAAACTTTGTTCCAAAGATTTCTAGAGTGATTTCAGAAAATTGCTCCTTAATTTATTTTCTATTATTCTGCATACAACATTTAAACTATAACTTCACAAAAAAATCCTATAGAGTTTCACGGAACGACATATCATATAATTATATATAAAAGACAGATCTATCTATCTGGTGCCTTCCATTTTTTTCAGAGGGTGGACCTCCTGGATTGAATCTTCAAGGCGACTTGTATCCATGATCCTTTCTGGCTCGATATGCAATTGTCCTTCCTCCCCAACTGCTTTAATTCTGGGAGGCGATATTTCTCTAATCCCAAAAACTTCCTTAAGCACGCCTATTGTCGCAGATTCCACCTTGACCTCTATGTTGTCGAACTTGAAGTGTAATTTTATCAACTTAGAATTCAAGTGATGCATTGTCTTATGCAGCAACTCCAGGGCTTTCTCAATGCTCGAAAGGTGATTCATCACTACTGCAAGGTAGTTGTTTACCTCCTACACTACTTGTTTCCCCAACTGTTCAACCATGGCTGCAATCTCTCTTGTGGCCTGGTTTCATTGTTCCTCCACATTATCTCCATTGCCATTGAAGCTCGAAGACGCCATTTTTAGTGCTATCTTCCCATCCTTGTCGAAAGGAGCACCCATCTTTTCACATTGAATGATCTTCCCTGGTTGCTGGTTAGACTCGACACAAACCACAATATATGCCACCATTAAATTGCTAATCAATTGAACTACTACCACTTTTCGCAACTGGCGTGAAGTATCAATCTTGCATTCCTTGGTCTTGGCATTTAATACTAATCTTTATGTCTTCCACTTGGCCATCGTCATGGCCTTTAATAACTTGTTAATCCATATGTTATCGATGCATCCTAGCTGCCTATTCTGACTCTCGAGAGGCTCCTGCAACATCTCAAAACGATACTTTGATTAGCGTGTTTGGCCTCCTTTAGTGCGCCTTTTATTCTTGTTTGTTCCTTTTATTATATCTCATATATGGACATTCACAGAATATGACATATTTGGGTGTTCATTTGATCTAAGGATAAGACCCCTTATTCTAAAACCATGCCTCTATTGGCATAAGAATCTGCCTCCCCATTAATTGCTCATTTCAGATGGAAAAGATTATAATCATCGAGTTGACTTAGAAGAATCCCTATCTGGAGGAACACAGGGGATAGATCTGAGTCTACTTGTGACTTAATCTTGGAGCATTTGTGAATGGTGATAATTGAATCTCCAACAATACTTAGTTGATGTATACCTTTGGATAGAGTTACTTTGAGACCTTGCTAGAGTGATAAGACTTCAACTTGATTATTTTTTGCATTCCCGCTCCTACCTCCCCCGGATTACCTTTCAATGCACCATAAAAAAGAAGTTGCGATCAACCCAAGCTACATTGCCAATTTACCAATCTTTCCCCGGACAATCTAATACAAAAGGAAGGAATTTTGTAGGTCTTGAAGCTGACAGTATGATCTGAAATTGCGTTTGTCTTAAGCCAATATTTCTCAATGTTGCTGAGGGTGTCTAAATCTGAATCATCAAATTGCCTAATAGAGATTGCCTCAAAAAGAAATTGTATTCCTTTTATGGCAGTCGATGCACGAGAGATTTTGTTGTCTTGGAAAATTGCCTGGTTGCGACATAACCAAAATGACCAACACAAATATTTTGGAGTTGTAATACAACATCTCATGATAATGAAATCCTTTTTTCTACCGAAAGGGTACTAAGATCACCAATGAATGAACATCGCAGATCACTCCATTGGGATGGAGTGGATTTGTGTTAACGATTGAAGGGAAATTTTCTAGGTTTCCAAAGAGAAGGGACACTGGCAAAAAGGTGCTTGATACTTTCCTTCACCTTACCACAGAGAACACATCAAGAAGGACCTTGTATGTTTCTCTTTTTAAGGATTTTTTCCGTTAAAATTTTCCTATGCACCAGTTCCCAACAAAAGATATTGACCTTTGGGAGCCCATCCTTGTTCTAAATATTCTCCATATCCTTGAAGAAGGTGGGGAAGAGAGGTTTTTAAGGAGGAGAGAATATCCTTCCTTCACAGAGTAGCAATGATTTCCCCTCCCAACCATGTGTGTTTATCCAGTTTGTGCGTTGCTACTAGTGCAAAACCTGTTATATGATTTTGTAGATCATGCCAATGGTGTTGTAGATGATTTGGCCAATCTATATTTCTCCATCCATTCCATGTTCCATTTATATCCCAGCTGCAGATATCAACTAGGTGGGTTATACCCCACTCTCTCATCCATTTAGCTAGTTCCTCGACCCCATGGTTTGTTGAGGCTAACTCGTTTGAGGGGGAGCGATCCTTCCATAAATGAATACGTTCTCCATTGCCCGACTGCCATCCCATATGCTCCAGCAAGAGGGGTGCCATCGACTTGCATAACTTCCATATTTTAGTTCCTTTCCCTTCCATTTCTCACCTTCTAGTCAAAGAAATAAATTCTTATGAAAGTATTTCCTTGTGAAGGTTTGTTTCCACCATTTGTTGGTCTCCGAGAGCAGTCTCCATACCAGCTTAGCCCCAAGAGTTGAATTCATCTATTCAGGATCTTTGATAGCCAGACCTCCCAAATTCTTTGGCAATATGACTGTAATTTTCATTATTTTTTCCTCCATGCCATAAGAATTTTCTGATTAAACTACTAATACTATGGATTATATTCTTCGAGGTCAATAATCCTTAACCCAAATACATTGGTAAAGATGCAATCATTGATTTTATACTGATCAATCTTCCTACCGCATTCAACCATCTTGCTCCCCAAGATTGAATTCTCTTTTTTATTTTTTGCAAAACTAGTTCCTAGTTCTCTCACGACACCTGCTTGAAGAAGATCGGGATAATGAGATAAGAAAAGGAGTTCTCTTCCTTGTTTACTAGGAAGCCCAAAAGATGAGATATTTCTTGCAGAATGGGCTCAGGGAAATTCAATCCTATCAGAAAACACTTTAAATCGTTAAGAACTCATCCAGACATGTGTAAATAAGAATCCAACTCTTTTTAAATCTTAGAGCAATTGTTCTAGAGGCTCCTTCAAGGATAATAGTACCGTCTGCAAACTAGGAGTGATTGATATCTCTGACATTTCTTGCTATATTTAGACCAGGTAGATCCCCTTCTAACCTAGTGACTTCCCGATTCCCGCCAAGAGACTTTTCCATAATTATGTATAAAAGAGGTGATAGGGGGCATACTTAACGGAGTCCTCTCAAGGCCACGAAGAAGGGCGTAGGATTTAAAATTAACCAAAGGGGAGACCCAAGGAGATCCCATTCAAGCTTTGATCTAGAGAATAAATTCATTGCAAAATCCCAACTTTTCTTATACAAGATAGAGGAATGAGTGATTTAACTGGTCAAAAGCACTAGCCATATCCAACTTGATTACCATTCTTACTTCTCCTGCCTCCTTGCTTGAATGAATGACCTCCTGAAATAGAATAACATTGTCTAGGATATTCCAATGTTGCATGAAACCACCTTGATTCTCGGAGATGAATGTGTGAAGCAAAGGCTTTATACGATATACAATGACTCTGGTTAGAATATTGTAAGAAGAGTTGCACAATGAGATTGGTCGAAATCTTGAGAAGTTGACCAGATTTGAATCCTTGGGGATGAGAGACGGGAAGGACGACTTCATTCCTCCTCCCACTTTATTTTTTATTCTGGAATGATTTAACATCCGGAGTAGATATTTTTTTATCATGGGACAAAAGATCCAATAGAAGCTTATAGAGAACCCATTAGGACCAGGGGCTTTCTCGATCCCAAGAGACTAGATGACCTATTTAAATTCTGATTCACTTATCTTAGCTAACAAATTTTGATTGATTACAGGAGATATCACTTGAGGCATCGAGAATAGGAAATTAGAAGCTCGATCCAAAGAGATTTGATTTGCACTTAATAAATATTAAAAGAAGATGAGCGCCTTCTCCATAATATCCTCAAAAGTACTTACCTTATGTCATCATTCAGGCACAAATTTATTTGATTCTATTTCTCACCTCCCTTGCTTTAGCTTGTTTATGGAAGAAGGGTGTGTTAGAGTCCTCAGCTTGCAACCAAAGACTACGAGATTTAATCGTTAGAAATTTTCTTCCCGTCTGCTTAAGGAGAATATTTATCGGGTAAGATATCTTTCTTGTTACAATTTATTTTCCTCTATTTGAACTTCCTCCATCATTTTGTAATTCTCTTCTAATTGTTGAACCTTATCTCTCTGCTTTTTTCCACGTGGTTGATAGTTCCTTTTTAGCCATTTTCTTAAATCTTGCTTCACATTACAAAGCTTTGACTCCCATACAAAGTGATGGGAGCCTTGAACGAGCGTAAGCCATGCTTGCTCCACCAACGACTTCACTCCTTCCAATTGAACCTAATCAGCGTTGAATCTGAAGGGTATGGGACCAAGAGTTTCCACCTTCTCCTGTCTTAGAGTGCTTGAACAATGATATGATTCTCCTTGAGCTTCTATTGTTGATGCACAATCTAATCCTTTAAGGAACCAATTTTTTTGGATCAAGAAGCGATCCAGATGGGCATCTATAAAATTATCCCTTGTTTGTTTGTTGGACCAAGTGTATTTTCCTAGTTTGGGAACAATATCCACTAGAACCCAACTTGCCATTAGGTCTTCCATTCTTTCTCTAAATGGGTCCCGAACTATTGTTCCACTCCATTTTTCTGGTGGACTCAGAATAGTGTTGAAGTCTTGTTGTAGCGGCTACAACCACCCTCCAAAATTTTTCCTTAGCTTCATTTTGTAGCCTTCCTACCAACCATCCTTAGCAGCGTGTCTTGCACTGTCCAAGTACAAATGCTTCAGTTGAGTTTCAGTGGCTTACCAGCTTGTGCTCGTCAACTTGTTTGTCTCTCACCTACAGGCTGACATTTTGGAACTTGGTCAGTTTCTTGTTGCGATGTTCACTTGGAAAAGTGCACGATTTTGGAAGGGAACCAACATTCCCTCTGGAAATTGCGCAATCCCTCTGGGCTGCTTGCTACTCTCCAGAAATGCGTAGAATAGCTAGTTAGCCTTCCCTCTGGAAACTACACAATGGAGCCCAACACTGGGCTTCCTCTAAAAATTTGCACAATTCCAAGTGATAACCAGGGATTCAATCGAGAAATTGCGTAATTCCTGAGGGATAGAGACTTTCTCAGACTAAAAACTGTGCAAAAGTCATTCCCAGGCTTGCAGACTATTGCATGTGTTCCCAGGTTGACCAGTTCCCTCTAGGACTGAGCAATCTTGATTTGCATGCATGGGCTACTTTTTCTGAAAAAAAAAATAAAAATAAAAATAAAAATAAATAAATAAATAAAAAATAAATAAATAAAAATCCCTAGATTTTAGGGATCCATTTTTAGTAGCTAGAGGTTACATGCAAAAGCCATTTTACAAACCTCCCGCTAAGTGTCTCTTTTTCCTAGATTTGTAGCATGCACGTCATAAGCCTCGATCTTATCAAACTTATTTATTCGACGCTCTAGAGATCATTATTCACATCAATCTTGGAGCTCTAACATCCCACATTGCATCTAGGAGCATTCGACACATTCAACTTATCTTTTTCTGAGTAAGTCCGCTTTTCATGTCTTTTGTTGCTTTTCTAGTCATTTTTTATATTCCGGTTTGTGTGACTGTTGTTTGCTTGGTTTTGTTGAACGCTTGCTGTTGTTTTAATGCATGTTAGCTTGTAAAAGCAATGTTTCAAGTTTTTGATTGCATCTCACTATTGTCGCATGCATGACATTGTTTCTGCATTGACGGTTGGCGTTACGACGACTTGCTTCACAGACTTGCTTGTTTTACCGTTTTCTGAATCCTGCACTCACTATTTGCAAGCATGATCATTTACTTTTATTTTCACTCAGCTTCACCATGCATTCAGACTTTTCATGTTTTCAGTCGTCCATCGGCGGGTCTGGGTTGCCTTGGTCCAGACCTTGCCTTGCCCGACTTGCAATGTGCATTTCCGAGAGTGAAGGCTCTGCCTTCCTCCTATAAATTGCACAAATCTGGCCCAACACTGGCCTCCAGGCTTGCTCTGTGCAATTATAAGAGGTAGTAGCTTGCTGGTCCCAAAAATTGCACAAAGGCATTTTGTTGGTTGCAGTCATTGCTGACTGAAACTACACATTACACAGTTTCAGTCCTTAGCAGGCCAAGCTTGTTGACAAGGTGAATCCTCTCTCCGGACGTAGATGATCCCTCTAGCCCAATGAGTGGGTCTAGCAACTGAAGTGACAATCAACTAGACATCTTCCTAGATTATAATTGAAAAGTAGAACGAGAGAGATGACCTACCTCACTTTGATGCTATTCCGATTTCCTGTGTTGAGATCCTCGAATCACTTATGTCACAGAATTGTTCCTACTTCTTTCAGTGCTTATCTACCTGCACAAGTGATCAAGAGACACAAAGCATCCCAAAAATAATAACAAATCCAATAATAACCTACTTAGCTGATCAAGGAATGCCAAGCTAATACATACATGAACATATTCATTTTGGGAAGATGAACCAACAATTGTATATTATTTAAAGTATAAAGGGAAGCTTACAACCATATCTTTGATGTTGAAAGGCTCTCCTTGAGTGGTAATCCAAGTCCAAGCCAAGAAATTCTCCAAACACACCTTCTCCAAATCTAATGAATGGCCTCTAAGCATAAGCTCAGCATAGGGGTGGAAATGGACATAGATCAACCATTTGGGAACGGGAGAGGAGGAATTTATAGGCTGGGAGAAGAGTTAGGACCTCTCTAAAGATAGGATTAGGCCCACATCTCAAGGAGGTATCTCATAGGGTTGAGACCAAGAGGTCAAATTGGGAGGATTCGACCTCATCTATGCGAAACCACCTCCAACTTGCCGCTCTGGAAGTTTCAAGATCACAAAGCTTTTCATCCTCTTTGGAAAAAATTCCTTTTTGAGACCATCGCAAGTATGAAAGGGAATAGAGTGATGTCATCACTGTCTTAACATGGTGCAACAGGTGATCATTGCAGTTTTGAGCTTCATAAGGGAGATGACCCTCATTTTAGGGTTTTAAGAGCTATTTCTTTACAGAAAGCTCCAAAGATTTTCCAAGAAAAGTTAAAGGAGGGATATGAGTTATATACATGGATAAGTATATTGTATAATAATCATGTTTCAATCACTTCAAGGTATGTCACAGGGAAGTGCAGGAGGCGTGAAAAAATATTGTGTAACAAATGCCCCCTAAAGCATGAAGGCAAAACGAAGAGTGATGGCTGAGATGCTTTGCGAGCTTTTGGAAAGGACGAGGACACGCATTGCCAGGAGACCTACAAATCAAGGACACATATACATATAAATATCTAAGATCAAGACATGAATCCACGACATGGATGCAGCCATCCAGATGATGGAGACTATATGAAAAGATCCATGGTATGGGCGCAACCATCCAAATAACAAGGATCATCATAAATATAAAGTCTCATGATATGGTCACAACCATCCGTATAGTAGAAACATATGTACAATCATGAGTTAGAGTCATAACAGACAAGACTCAGGGTCTTGCGCTCCATCTCGACCCGATCAATGTATGAATCCTAACATGCGAATAAAAGTGTTGAAGTCGAACATGCTATAAAACCACCTGATTACCAGCCAATGATGTGGATCATTAACAGGTACAAGAGAAACCACCAATAATGACAATGGCTCTCAAGGTACAACAATACAATCTGTGAAAGTGATAATAAAGTTGAGGTCGAACACTCGTAGAATCACCTTATCAAAAGCCAATAATGAAGACCTATCGTCAGATGTGAAGAACTGGCCATTAGGGCATGCCAGCTCTAAGGTACTTAAAGGGAGTTCCTAAGTCATATTCCTGGATAATGAGCTGAAGTTGACAAGAAGTGACCCATCGAAGGTGGGAAATGATGAATCCCCCATCATCGACACGAAACAAGGAATAAAGTGGAATGATATTCAGGATTGTAGCAATGACTCAAACAATGTATAGGTAAATAACTGCAAATTGGACTTCTCTTGAACATATTGGTGACACGACTCCAGAGTGTGGCAACGTCTAACTCAACATAGGACTAAAGGTCATGATGACAGGGTGAATAGTAAAATGAGAGGCAAAATGGATCACCCAAACCCAGGAGGACAAGTGACTGAGTGAGGATATCCCAAACTCGACACGAGAGCAGAAGAGTGTCATGTTCAAGAGCGACATGCTGCCTATGCAAAGGATGTCTCAACTTCATTTTCCCCCTCTATTTCTAGTGAATACCCCAATTATTCTTATCACAAGCTTGAAGGGGATGGCATATGCTTGTCATGTAAGTTCATTCTTCGAATGAATCCATCCTAGTAAGTTTTATGAGCCATAGGAAGGAGAAGCTCGGTCTCATCACGATGAAAAGTCTTTTGTCGCAAAGTTTTAAAGAGCTCGATGCAATAATAGCTCGATATATTTTTCATGTTTAGAGAGTTTGAAAAAGAGACGAAAAAAGAAAACTCCGCCATGTCCCTTTTCGTAATTTGTCCCTCAAATCCAAAAAGGTAGAAAACAATATCCAAGGGAATCTCTTGACCATGTCAATCAAGGTGTACCTTTTTCATAAATAGTCAATCTTAGCCTGAAAAAGGGGTAAACATATATTGAGGTGACGTCGATTCATTTACTTTAGCGAGTTCAAAATGATAAGTACTCGACAATCTTTTCAGTTTTCGAGAGTTAGAAAAGAGATGAAAGATGACTCCAGGGGGGTTCCTTTTTTGTTTGTTTAATGAGTCTGAAAAAGAGATAAAATAAAATTCTCAAAATTGGTCAGTAATGATCACTGTTTACATGGAAGGCACCTATAAATGTACAAGAAACACACCCATCGCCGATATTGAGAGAAAATATTAAAATATTATGGAAAATAGTGACAAAATGACTTTCAAAACTTATAAATAGGTAAAAGTAATTTCATTTGTTACCATTTTACCAAACTAAGCTCTGAAAGTACTTTTTGTGCCCTAATTCTCTTGATTTTCCAGTGGCTGCTGCGGGAGATCCAAGGTACTGTTTCACAAATTGTTTGCGACATGTAAGAGCCTCATCCATGCTCTTGCAATTTATTACTTTTTTTCATGCATTTCAAATGGTGTTTTTTACGTTAGAAAGGAGGATTTCTAAAAATTTATGGCGCTGGTGACCATCATGGGTATGGTTATCGGACCCCTGATGGTCGTGCTTGAGCCTAAAGGCTCATGCAATGCCAACACACTGTTTGTAAAAACAAGGGCGATGGCACTGAGGGTGGTTTTTAAAGAAATAAAACTCCCTTTTAAGCAAAAAATGATGTTTTTGATCCATGAAAAAACCATTAATAAGTGTTTAAATGTTGATTTGCAAGAGAATATGGTCTTGGAGTGGAAAGAAAGAGGCCACGAGGTCGAAGATCATCATGCAGCTCAAGATCCTACATGCATAAACACTTTGAGGGATTGCAAACTACTAAAATTCTTCAGGACCACAGGGTTGAGGGCTTAGATGGAGTTGCTGCCCTATCTGATCAGTCTCTGGGATGTAGATTGAGAGATCTTCATCATAAAAGGACAGGAACTATAACTGGAAGAAATGGATATCTACTTCATCACGGGATTATCCCGACAAGGGGAAGCAATTCAACTCTTTGGATCTCGCCAAGGAGGGGAGAGTACTAAGGGTTTAGTCCAGAGGTATTGTCTTGGTGTCGAAATAACCAATGGAGTTAAGGTGAAGATTGCAACAATCACCAAAACCTCTTTTTGAAAACAATTTTGTTCACTATGGCACGTGTGTTCGACACGCAAGACGTGCAAGAGGCTTCAAAATCTCAGTTCCAGTATGCTATTGCATGCTTGACCCCCACCATCTTCAACTCGTGTGGAGGCCTTTTGGCAAACATGAAATGTCAACTAACCAAGGGGAAGCATGGACATCTGAAGAAATTCGGGTTTGGTTCTATACCGGTGACCTTCTTTTTGGAGCAAGTGCCCCTATTCTGGTATCAGTGGGCAGAGGTACTAGATCCTTCCCCCCGCAATCCGAGACTCGTGAGATGGAGCCAGCTTATGCCTCGAGGAGGCACAGGTCAACATATGCATTATCCACCACAGTTCTTCACTTGGATAGAATGCCAACTACTCATGGCAGATGACTATGCTTATGATAGCACAAATTTTAGGTGGGAGCCAGATCTATCTCTACCACTAGGCGAACAGTGGACCGATGCAGGTAAAAACTTGTGTTTTGGATTTTTTCAAGTTTTATGATTTTTTTGTAAAATGTAAACTGAGACTCAACTTATGAAAAATGTGTAGATGTGGGACCAGAGAGACCGCCAGACATGTCACCAATAGCATGATGAGCTTCTCATCCGATAATGGGTGCAGACTCTGAAGAAGGGGCTGACCCCTTAGCTGTGATGGAGCACAATCTAGAGGCAATAACTCGAGGGGTTCTAGATTATGCCACTATCAATGATGTTCCACTGCGTTGGTAGAGACACACTGTGGGAGTCTCTGCAAGACTGCATTGGTTTCTAGGCCGAGTGATCAGGGCGGTCTCGTGCTATCATGAGCATCGTGCAATTTGATAGTTTATCTAGGTATTTTACACATTTTGCAGTATTTGAAAGCCAAGTGTCTCATAACACTCTATTTTTTAACAATTTGATGTAAACACTCTGGCAGATGCGATATATATATAATATATATATATATATATATATAAATATATATAAATATATATATATATATATATTATATATAATATATATAATATATATATGCATGTTTTGTTTCTACTTATGTGTTCATAACATGATTCACTTTTATAGATGACGCAAATGTCTATCAAGAACAAGATTTGCTAATGCATCGGTTATTGTATTTAAATTACGTGGAATATGTTGATATGTAATGTAATCAAAATTTCTTTCTAGAAATCTAACACGTAGATACATATGCAATATTTGTGGATTTCTCATTGAGTAATGATTGTTTAATTGTAACACAACGAGCTGCGAATCCAACTTGACAACTAAATCCCTAATGCCAAGAGCAACTGCTTCTGACAAGAGTTCAATCACTGCACTATATTCAACAATATTATTGGTTGTTCGACCAAGGTAGATACCTTGTAAGTTAATCAACTTGCCATTAGGGTCATAGAGTACCGATGCTGCGGAAGAGAGGTTTTGTGTGCTACGACAAGCACCACTAGCAAAACCAACGTAATGGCTTGACAACATCTGTAAACCGAGTGGAACACAGGGTAAGAAGAAAAACAATTGTCTGCAAAGAAAACAAACACATGGAAAATAAAAAACACACACTAATGAATTAACATACTAATGTAAAAAAGTTATTACACGAATTTCATGCATAATATTTTTTGAGATTCAACCCATTACGGGGATGTGATAATGCATTTCCCTCATAATCACATAGCTCTTAGGTACCTTTCTGTAAGACACGCTTGAATATGTAGGGCCCATGCCACATGGGTTCGAACTTTCCTGCCTCGAATTTATCATTAGCTTGATTATAAAGAAGGACCAAGTCGCCTTCAACAAAAGTGCAAGGAGAAACGGTTTGGTCAAAATGAGCTTTGACTCACTTCTTCTGAGCTTCGATGACCATCACAATAATTTGATGAGTCTCATCAAGTCTCTTAGGATACAGTAGCCACTCCTCTTCAGGTGAGGTATTGAGAGGAAGTTCGATATCTAACTTAAGCGAAGGGATTTCACATCCGATTGGAAGAGTTGCCTCTAAACCGTACACCAGCTAGAATGGAGTGAATCCAGTGGTTGTCTTAGCAAAAGTTCTGTAAGCCCAAAGAGTTGAGAATAACATTAAATGCCAATCCTTTCTGTGCTTCCCAACGTTACCTTGAAGCATAGTAATGAAAACTTTATTGACTACTTCAACCTGGCCATTGGGCGGTGGATAATAAGGAGTTTAGCTATCATGTCGAAGGCCCAACTGAGCAGTTAGCTCTACCATCATGTGCTGACGAAAATGTGATCCATGGTCAGTCACGATAGCTTAAGGGACACCAAAACATTCTATGACGTGGTTAAAAAGGAACTGAGTAGCAGTAATACCGTCAGCATTGTATATAGGCATTGCCTTAACCCATTTTGTAAAATAGTCAACGACGACGATGATATAACCATGCCCCCCGACCGAGCAAGGGTTACATGTCACGAAATAAATGCCCCATTTAACAAATGGGCCAAGGGTAATTACTGGGTGTAGGGGTGTGGGTGGGGCGCGCTGCTTGCGGTTGAAAATATGGTATTCATGGTAGTTTTAGACAACTAGAATGCAGTCTTTGAAGATAGAAGGCCATAAATAACTAGCGCGGAGGATTTTATTAGCAGTGGCATATCTAGACATATGACCACCATAGGCACCAGAGTGGAAATCATTTAAGACCTACTCATCCTCTTCAAGGGTGAGACATTTGTGAAGAAAAAAGTCCACACTGACCCAATACAGTGTATCTCCAAGGATCCAATAGGATTGGGACTGATGTTGAATGCGGCATCGGTCAAATCAGAAAGTTCGGGTTTGAAGATAAACAATAATGTTTCTATACCAGGGGTCAAGAGTGCTGATCAGAAACAAAGTTTCATTGGGTATTTGCTCAGTAAAATCAGTTGGAGTGCTCACAGAGAGAAGAGCACAGATTAACTTAGCAAAGACGAATGATTTCTTTGATTTGGCAGCAGTGAATTCCAAATCAAACTCCTGTACGATGGTGATCCATTTGGATTATTCCCCCCCCCAGTAACTGGCGAGTGAGTATATATGTCACGGGGTTACAATCAGAAATCATGGTAGTTTTCCATAAAAGGATATAGTGTTGAAATATTTGGACGACATGCACTTTCGCCAAGGCAAGCTTCTCAACATGAGAATATCGAGACTCAGTATCAAGAAGATTCCGGCTCAGATAATAAACTACATGATCATTGTCATCGTTGTTGTCCTGAACTAACACCATAGCAATAGTGGTATCAGTTGCAGCCAAATACAGGAAGTAGTCGCGGGGATAACCAGGGGGATGCAGTAAAGGAGCACTAGTCAGTGCATTCTTTAAAGCATCGAAGGATTCCTGGGAAACTTCATCCCAAGTAAAAGAGATCCCCTTCTTAAGAAAGCGAGAAAAATCTTTCGCATGTTTTACGTAATTAGGGACATCGACGGAGAAAATTAGCTTTTCCCTGCAGGCTCTGCAATTGCAGTAATGACGTGGGGGGGGGGGGGAGTAAATTGACTATGGCCTCAACTTTCAAAGGATCAATTCTGATACCTTCATGAGACAACACAAAACCTAAGAGCTGGCTAGACTCGATGTAAAACACATACTTGTGTGGATTTAGACGAATATTGTAATGCTGACATCGTAAAAAGATGGCTCTTAAGTGATCTGGATGGTCACGATGTTTAGCCAAATGAGCTGGTAAGTCATCGAGGTATGGCTAAAAAATGTGTCGAATGTCATGAAATGCATAAGACATTGCTCGTTGGAAGGTAGCGCCAGCATTATTCAAAACAAAAGGAAGCTTTTTGTAAGTGAAAGTACCCCAGGGACAGATAAAGGCCGTTTCATGTTGTTGGCGGGTGAAATGTTAATCTGGTTATAGCCAGAAAAATCATCCATGAATGAAAAAATCTCACTCCCAGCGCATTCGTCGATGATTTGGTCGATAAAAGGAGTAGGATAATTGTCCTTAGGACACGCAGTAATCAACATAAACATATATCGTGCCCTGCTTTTTGGCAACTAGGATGATATTCGATACCCAATCTGTGAATGGAATATGATAAATGAAACTTGCTTTCAAAAGCTTCTCTACTACTGGTTTGACAAAAGCAACCTTTCGAGGGTGCACAGGGCAAAGCCGTTGTCAAACAAGCTTAGAACCAGGATAAGTCAGAATCTGATGCACCACTATGGCTGGATCGATACCAGGCATTTTCTTGTATGACCAAGTGAAAACGTCTCATAATTCTTTAAAAAACTGAGTATAAATCCTAATCTCATATGGAGAATAGGAAACCCCAATATGAATGTTCTCGATAATTCCCGCTTTAACAGAAATGTCAAAAGGAATTTTAGAAGTGATGTTTCCCATATTACCCTCTGACAAGACTTCATGCACCAGGACAGGCGTTTGAAGTGGAGGTGTAGGAGAATGAGAAATAGATGCTTCAAGACAGGAAGGCACATTATTGAGGCATGGAAGAAAAGAAGAACATGTTGTAGACCATTCCATTGAATTTCATCAAGAGACATGACCTCAACGATACTCTCATCGGTGGGGAATGTCTTGTTCAAAGGATCCAGAGAATCCCAAGAACCCAGCCAGGGAGATGGCACGTAAGTGTCTAGGTTCATACTGAAGATAGTATGACTTTCTGAAGTGGCCATCGAAGCTAAGACAATTTCTTGATAATTTATCTCCAATGGACTTAAGGGCATAGAATCTCCAAATGAGTCAATTTTATCGTTGGTAGGGATAACCCAAGGATCCGTAAAGTCCGAGATCATATTGATTGAATGAACATGTGAAGGTGGGAGAGAAAAGGCACCCATTAAAGCAGAGTCTTTGAAGAGACTTTCCCCCACACTCTTGTAAGGAATCTCAATATTTCCCACATAAGGAACATTGTCATTCGATGAACTAGAAGAAAAGAAGGATAGTTGATCAACCATGACAATTTTTCCTTCATGAGGAAAACAAAGTATGCAGAACAAAGAAGACACCACACAAAACATGGGGTGAGTCCAGCTTCACCCAAGAAGAAGGTTGTAGTTGAGATTGGCATCTACAATTTCTACTTCTTATTCAACTGTCTTTCCTTCTATTGTAATCAACAAGTTTGTGAGAATACCATATGGACGTGAACCTCTGCCATCAAAGGATTCCAAGGTATTGGGAGACTGGTTAAGAGAGGGAGAGCCAATGGCTTTCCAACATGAAACTGACATGATGCAGGTTGAGGCACCTTCATCAATAACTATTCGATGAATCATCTTTCCTTTGATAAGGACCTATATCAGAAATGCAATCTGATGAGGAAGACGAGGCACATGATTCTCTAGGTCGAAAGTAATCAGACTCGAATTAGAAGGATCAATAGCACCTATAGCATACAATAGTAACTTTTGTTGCATTGGACAACATTGAAGAACCTCCAAGGAAGACATCGCCGAAGGTGCCTAAGCTAAATCCTCAACAATATTGTAATGTTGCGCAACTCTAGCATTCAGATTGAAAGATGACTTCCGAAGAACACCTTTGGGAGGTGGTCGGATGACAGATTCACTATTAGGGCGCTCGATATGGAGCAGACTAGAACTAGATGGAGTAGAAATAGAAGAAGTATCAGTGGATTCTTTCTCCATCTTCTGCTTAGACGTGGCTTGATAGTCCTTAGTTCGAGTAGTGATCAAGATAGGTGACAAACCTTGCATCATGAACACTTGGGAACCTAAGGAAGCAAAATATTGAGGTTGGTCTACCAACTAGGTCTGTTGTGATGGGAAGGGTTATTTTAAGACAGCCAGAGTCCCTTTCAACAAGCGACTAACTTCATATCGTTGGGGACAATCCTTAGTGTAATGATCCTCCTCACAGATGAGGTAAGGATATTTTGATTTTCTTTTAGAAGCATGATCAACAAAGGATTTAGGAGGGTCCTTTTTTCAGGAATCAGCTTTAGCATTACCTTTGCCTTTATTTTTACCTTTAGAGGTCTTATCTGTTGCGGTAGACTGAACAACATGTACCTCAGAGGTTTTACCAGGACTAGATGAATTTTTGGAGGGAGTATCGGAACCAGTGTTCGAGAGAGATTTTTGCTTCGAAGAAGCTTTCGCGGAAGTCTGAGACACGGAACCAATCACACAGTTAATAGGTGGTGTATTCGAAGACTTCGATGCTATCGGATCTGATGATGGTCTCAGAGCATCAAGTAACATCTCATACAATGTGCCAGATTGTGAATAGACCAAGTCTAAATGCTGGGCATGGGCAATAGCTTGCTCTTCATTAACACATCCACCCATAATTATGTCCTTAGCAATTTTGCTAATGAATTATTTTGTGAACCATTATGTCAACAGCTCATCAACAATCTCAAACTTGATGAGGTGATGTCGATGTCTCCATTCATGAATATGATCAGACATGTGGGTCGCGGTATCTTGCTTAGAGGATGTAAGCAAATGATTGTCAGTTTCATACCAAACTGGCAATTGGAAATGAGTGAGGAAAGCCATAGCGAGAGAGTTTAAATCACTGTAGGTACCTCGAGGCAATTCGATGTACCACTTAGTGACAACACCTATGAGAGTTCTTTGAAAGAGACGAAGATGGATAGAATCATTGACATACGAATTGGAGGAGCACCAGAGGTGATATGTCATCATGTGGGCTTGTGGATCCTCCTTTGATTTTCCCTCGAATTTGGGGCAATCACTTGGAATTTTTGTCAGAACTGGGGACCAGTAAGGTGAATGAAGAATGGGATCATTCGTGAGCCTCGAGACATCAGGAAACTCCAAAGTAGCCAAGAAAGGCAATTGCATGTTAAATGAAAAATAGGGCCTTTGAGGAGACCCAAACTGTAGAGTCCATCCTTGTTGGTAAGGATTTTCCCCCAAAAGTGGATGATTTTGTCCATATGGTACCTGGTTTTGTCCCCACTGAGGGTTACCTTGCATGTAAGGTGGATTCGGTTTAGGGTAGGCTTGATACTGCCCTGCCATAGGCCATTGATAAGCATTGTATGCAGTGTATGGGTTATAAGGCTGCTGAACTTGTTGACCCTAGATGTAGGTAGATTGACCCTGCGGCTGTAGGGGTTGACCTTGTCCTTGCAAACGCTGACCTTGTTGATACACATATAAAGCTTGTTGCCACCAAGGCTGACCTTGTTGCTGCAAAGGCTGAATTTGCTACTGTAAGGGTTGACCTTGCTACTACAAAGGTTGGCCTTGCGAGGACGAAGGTTGGGAGGACTGCTGAACAGACTGTGTCTGAAACTGCAAAGGTTGTTGTGACTGCGGAAAAGGTTTCCCTTGTTGCTGTAGCAGTTTCCCTTGCTACTGCAATGCTTTCCTTTGTTTCTATAAGGATTTCCCTTGCTTCTGCAAAGGTTGTCCTTGTTGCTGCAAGGGTAGCTGAACAGTTCTTGGGTTTATACCCTGAGGGTTTTGATAGTTCCCGAATTGTACTTGGACATATCCTCCAGGAATAGCGGATTGACCAAGTTGAACATAAGGTCTAGCTTGCGGAATGTAAGGCGGATTAACCAAGGCTTGTGAACCATCTGGGACATAATCCAGGTTGAGTGGGACTTGAGCCATATAAGGTTGCTGATATGGGATGTTATCTGACTTGTATGGACCAGCAGGGTTAGGAATAACACCATAATAAGGTTGATTAACTCCAACCATGTGAGTTTGTAATCCACTCACATTGGTTTTTCTTGACATAATATGAGTATTCAGATCTTGCCCCCCAGGTAGTGGCACAATTTGTCCACACGATGGAGGGATAGAAGAACTTACGGAGGCCTGACCTGAGACAGTTGGTTGAACCTGAAGATTCAGTTGAAATGATGAAACAGGTTGAGACAAAATGGTAGGTTGAATAGGAATTGAAGTGATTGTAGTTTGTACAATGGTTCGAGAGGTTGTGTTCGAAATGAACATACTTGATGTAGGCATAGCATTGGAAGACCAGATGGGGCTTTGATACAATGATGAGGCACTAGGAGTGCCCGAAACTAATTGAGCTAAAGTGGTATAGGCATGTGGAAACATGGGTCCACTAGTTTCAAGGTAGGAGAGAGACGAGACTCTTCCTGTATAAGGAAAGCCTTCTAGAGGGAATTCATATCCCTGCTCATCATCCACGTGAGAAGTATGGGTAGCAGAAATTTCCGGATGATCGGGAGAAGAGACTAGGATTTCACCTTTTGACTCCATAGGTGGAAACAATTGGTGACGAGGAACTCAAGATGTACGAGGAGATAGCTCCAAAGTAATACTAGGCTGATCGTATGGACTGTAAGGGTGCTGGGAGATATCACAATAGGATCAAACAATGGATTCAGTGAATAGACAACCAACCTTTGCAGACTTTCAGGAGTCTACAGACTCTTAGGGGTCTGAATAGGATTGTCAGAGGAATCCAGATTAGATTTTTGAGGTGACTAGGAACCTGATGGAGGCGGGTGGGAAGACAAAGGTTCTAAGTTCAAAACCTTGATCCTCAAGTGACTTAGGAAGTTACAGATGAAATATTTGGGAGGACCCTTCAGTATCAGACAATGAAGGGGAACTATGAGATGGACTCAATGGTTCAACCATGATGACTTCAAAAAGGAAAGGAAAATCTGTTTAGCGCTTTAACAATCTTGAAATTAATAGGGAATTACTCAATATTGGTCTAAGAAACAACTGCTTGGGTTCGACATGTTGATCGTGGGCAGTTATTTTTTAGAAACAAAAACATTTCCTTTTCATCTTTTAAGAGTAGAGAAAAGGATGAAAAGGTGACTATATTAGCTTTCAATAGTTTTGTGAGTTTAAAAGGACAAGTTGCTCGATGATCTTTTGAAATTTAAAGAGTCAGGAAATATCAAAATGACTGCTCAGGTGAATCTAGGTAAAAGGAGTACCAAGTAACCATGAACTGCAATATACACCTTACAAAATAAATTTACCAAGGACTTCACGTACGTGCAGGCAATCTCCCCAAATGCTTTGTTCGGTGTATCACTATTACAGGGCAACATACTTGGCTTCCTATGGATAAAGGTTCGCAACCTACGGGGGTATCCCTTTATATACACGATGGTACAGGGAGCACAAGTCTGTCCTAGCATTGCCTAATGCCAAAGAGAAAGACAACTGCTAAGTTTTAAAGACATAGGAACACGTCTCTAACTTAGACCACTAGATATGAATGTTAATGTTTCAAATGCTCTTTAGGTTAATTGATAGATTTTAGAGTTGATCTTGTAATTATGTTTCAATTTCAAGGCCTTAACGATGTTACTTGTTCCTAAAATGCAAACTAGATGATGAAATGAAATCCTTCAATTCGATGAAAGCTATCTATCTAGGGAAGAAGATCACTCAAATCATGCATCAAACCAAATGAAAAAATGCATCCATGATAATCTCCAAATGGTAAATTCATAATATGAAATCTAATCTTTCATATGATAAGCAAATTCAATGCCAAAACAAATCTTAAAGCAAATTTTCCTTAATAAATGCAACTAATGTAATCTAGTGCAAAGTAAAAGAGAATGCAAGCAAGCCAACAAATATGAAAATCTCTTTCTGATCCAGGTGGATATTGGTGGCCACCTGCCAAGTCCATCTGGACCCCCACCATTTTCTTTCTCAGCATTTTCAGTTTCCTTAATTGTAGCACAACTTACTATTTTTAGCAGTTTTCGGGTCCTGAACTTCCGGAGCCGTTTTGAGGCCCTAAACGACGTTTTTTGGGGAATCCAGGGGCAACATGGGTCCATGCAATGGACCGATGTTGCTCATTCCAACAATGGTAGTTCTCGGATAGATCTTTCTAACGATCTATCATACGCGTCAAACGGAGATCGTATGCCAAAGTTACGACCCCGGGAAATTGATGTACCAATTTACCCAAAACGGGGCCCACAATTTGGCGTTTCATCTTCTAAGGGTCGGTTTTGGAATTTGAAGGGTTTTCCATTTTTTCTCAATAATAAATAGGCCTTCGAGCCTCATTGTAACACAAGTTCGTAACAGTTCAGAGACAAGTAGCCGCACATCTCTTCTCAGAGATAAGCTACCATCGTCCTAGCTGGTTTATTTCCAAATCTGGTTGTAAGCATATTTCGGTATTTTCCATTAATGAAATGAAGTGTTATTTCCACTGCATCTCTTTATATATGGTTATCGCATCTCTGTGTTTATGGTTATCTCTGTAATCTATTGCGTTCCTGTTTTAAATCCGGATCAGTGGTATCAGAGCGGTCTGCTTTTTCTCTGTTTTTCTTTGCATGTCCCCAACGAGGTC
>APFE031445911.1:25446-56491 GCA_000404065.3 Pinus taeda
ACACCACAAAGCCGAAGAAGGACACAGGAAAGTGGTGTGAGTTCCATAAGAGTCCCACTCATAACACAAGTGAGTGTCAGACCAAGCAGTCACTGGTGGCTGAGTTGAAGGCTTTTGAATCAAATACATGTTCCGACCCTGAGCCAGAACCCGACAAGGGGAATGGCAAGGAAAGCAGATCCTTGATGTAGATCCCAATGCCATTGTTGCCACTGCCAAGATCCAGAAGAATGAGCTCGAAGAGCCAGAGGAGGGGGAACGTCTTTTCCACTCACAGATGTGGGTGAAGGGTTTGCCGCTACAATTCATTGTCGACAGTGGCAGCCAAAAGAACCTTATTTCTGCAAAGTTCGTGAAGAGGTTGGGCCTACTGACTACACCACACCCACAGTCGTACAGTATCTGGTGGCTTCATGAAGGATGAGATCTCAAAGTTCGCCAGCAGTGCCACCTTCCCTACAGCATCAAACCATTCACATATGAGGTATTGTGTGATGTTACACCTTTGGATGTTTGTGATGTATTATTAGGCCAGCCATACTTGTGGAGGCGACATGCTGTGTATGAGTCAAGCCCTTGTGCTGTCATTATTTCTTTGAGTAATTCATTATACAGGACACCATAGGTAGCCCCACCTACTTCCACCTCTTTGATCACTGCTAAGAAAGGCAGCAAGCTCATATCATAGACTAGGAAATTTATTTTCTGTCTGGTTCGCTCCCAAAGTAAGGGGAAGATCATTGCTACATCCATGACCCCCACAAAGGGTTCCTCCACGTAGCAGAAAAGGGATACGATCATGACAGAACACAGGAACAAATTCTCCTCACCCACAAGGGTACCACGTAAGTTTTAGGTGGGCGACAAAGTTTGGTTACATTTGTAGAAAGAATGCCTTACAAGAGCCCATCAAAAGCTCTGACCACTCCGACATGGTCCATACACTAGTACCAAGGCTATGGGCAACAATGCTTTGAAGCACAACATTCCTCCATTCCTTCACTTGCATCGAGTGTTCAATGTGGACCATCGCCGACCATGCTTCCCACCATTTCTGGACACATCAGAGATTACAGAATAGCTCACCAGCGACCCAGCTCAGTAGAAGCTTCCTTATCTCAGGGAGGAACTCAACGCAATGGGGACCATTGCTTCCTAAGGGGGGAGGAATGATCCAGGTGGATGTTGGTGGCCACCCACCTATCCCATTTGGACCCCCATAATTGTCTCTTTCAGCATTTTCAGTTTCCTTAATTGTAGCACAACTTACTATTTTTAGCAGTTTTTCGGGTCCTGAACTTCTGGAGCCGTTTTGAGGCCCTAAACGACGTTTTTTGGGAAATCTGGGGGCAACATGGGTCCATGGACCGATGTTGCCCTTCCCAAAGTGGTAGTTCTCGGATAAATATTTCTAACGAGCTATCATACGCGTCAAACGGAGATCGTATGCCAAAGTTACGACCCCGGGAAATTGATGTACCAATTTACCCAAAACGGGGCCCACAATTTGGCGTTTCATCTTCTAAGGGTCGGTTTTGGAATGTGAAGGGTTTTCCATTGTTTCTCAATAATAAATAGGCCTTCGAGCCTCATTGTAACACAAGTTCGGAACAGTTCAGAGACATGTAGCCGCACATCTCTTCTCAGAGATAAGCTACCATAGTTCTAGCTGGTTTATTTCTAATTCTGGTTGTAAGCATATTTCGGTATTTTCCATTAATGAAATGAAGTGTTATTTCCGCTGCATCTCTTTATTTATGGTTATCGCATCTTTGTATTTATGGTTATCTCTATAATCTATTGCGTTCCTGTTTAAATCCAGATCACTTTCACATCAATGATTTGAATGAAACTCAAAATGCTTCAAAAATTATGAAAAGAATGCACTTTCACTTTTAGAAACACCAAAACTTCAAAACAAACACTTCCTTTTTATTCCAATGAGACAATCGATTTGTAATCTATTGTTCGTCAAATGAAGCTTAAGTGACTTTCACAATATCAACTAATGAAAAAAAATTAAGGCACAAGAACCCAAAAGTGATATGCAAAGTATGTTTGAACACATGAAGACTCTTTAACACATGCAATTGATCTTTGATTTCTGATGGGAAGACCAACGAGTGGAAGAAGGTTGACCTAGAATACCTAGAACCCTAAAGGGCTAATCAAAGTTCAAGCACACTCAAACCAAGTTAAAAGACAATTGCAATCAGAAAATAACAGAGTCAATGAAAAGTACAATGGTAAATCATGGGGAGAAGGCAAATAGAACCGAAAATGAGAAGAAAGAAACCAAAATTTCTTAATTCTTTGCAATCATTGCACCTGTCAAAAGGAAAGTAGCAATCATCACTACTGTAACTAGAAAACCCATGGTATCATTGCGATTGTCAAGGTCAAACCCACGATGGTTGAGGAAAACACAAAAGAAACTTAAAATCTTCAAGAACAGTTCAAATTAACAACCTTTAGACATCTAACAGAAAGTGAGACTGACTCCAGACAAGCAATGAAGTCCAAAAATGAATGGTTTATCAAACTCATCAAAGACCAGGTGAAGAAAGAGAAGGAAAGGATCATAGGCTCCCCAACAGAGTCACCATTTTGTTGACAAGGTTAACCCTCTCCATGGATAGAGATGATCCCTCTAGCCCAATGAGTGGGTCGAACAACCAAAGCGACAATCAACTAGACATCTTCCTATATTTTAATTGAAAAGTAGAACGAGAGAGATGACCTACCTCACTTTGATGCTATTCCGATTTCCTGTGTTGAGATCCTCGAACTAATTGTGTCACGGACTTGTTCCTACTTCTTTCAACGCTTATGTACCTACACAAGTGATCAAGAGACAACAAATCATGCCAAAAACAATAGCAAATCCAATAATAACCTACTTAGATGATCAAGGAATGCCAAGCTAATACATACATGAACATATATATTTTGGGAAGATGAACCATCAGTTGTATATTATTTAAAGAATAAAGGGAAGCTTACAACCATAGTCTTGATGTTGAAAGGCTTTCCTTGAGTGGTAATCCAAGTCCAAGCCGAGAAACTCTCCAAACACTCCTTCTCCAAGTCTAATGAATAACCTCTAAGCACAAGCTCAGCATAGGGGTGCAAATGGACATAGATCAACCATTTGGGAATGAGAGAGGAGGAATTTATAGGCTGGGAGAGAGAGTTAGGACCTCTCCAAAGATGGGATTAGGCCCACATATCAAGGAGGTAGCTCATAGGGATGAGACCAAGAGGTCAAATTAGGAGGATTGGACCTCATCTATGAAAAACCACCTCTAGCTCACTGCTCTGGAAGCTTCTAGATCACAAAGCTTTTCATCCTCTTTGGGAAAAATTACTTTTTGAGACCATCATGGGTATGAAAGGGAACAGAGTGATGCCATCGTTGGCTTAACACAGTGCAACAGGCGATCATCGCAGTTTTGAGCTTCATAAGGGCGATGATCCTCATTTTAGGGTTTCAAGAGCTATTTCTTTTGGGAAAGCTCCATACATTTTCCAAGCAAAGTTAAAGGAGGGATATAAAATGTATACATGGATGAGTATACTATATAATAATCATGTTTTGGGCACTTCAGGGTATGTCACAGGGAAGTGCAAGAGGCGTGACAAAATAATGTGTAACAAGGCTGGACTGTACATTGAGCAGTTTCAGTAGTCAGTCATCCCATTGATAGTCTGGACCATGCTTTGCGTAGTTTTGGCAATTAGTCTCCTAGCCTCTCGGTGAAAATTGTGCAATCTTTCCTGTCAGTCACCTAGGTGTGTTGCATGTCAATCCTCAAGTTGATTTTTTTCAATTGACAGATTTCTTTCCATGAGTGTTGCTCTGTCTCCAGGTATCATAGGTTTTCGTTTGTCTCTCAATAGTACAGGTACAATGGCCTCCAAGATAGTAGGGTAAAAGGACACAGTAGAAAGTGGAACTGGAGATGCAGTTGAGAAAGTGTCTATGATCTTGCCTATCTGTGAAGACACCAAATTGTTCATAGATAAGGATATAAAGATGAAATGGCAGGACATCAACGAAACCTTTTCGGGCACATTTAAGGAAAATCCAGAAGACCGCAGGGTCTATGTCAACATTCACAAGTATGGCTTTTACTAGATTGCATGTAGGTATCCCTCATTTCCATGCGCAGACATGATCCACTGGATTGTATCACATACTGATCCAGAGACAATTGTGTTGAGCAGTGTCAGTGGAACATAACTTGTTACCTTCAGGGAAAAGGATTTTCAGGAGATGTATCACTTGCCACAGCCAATGATCATGGTGGATATACCCTTCACCAAACCCAAGAGAAGTGCAAACTCAAGAGATATCTTGAAGAGATGTGTGAAAGAACCATCCAAGTTGAGGACAACACCTAGCCAGGTTTACAAGACGAAGATACTATGGAATGCATATCATCTCTTGGTCATCTTTGCATGCTGCTTATACAACTAAGAGAGCACATATACCTTCCCGTAGAGTTAGGTGATTGTGTTGGATCAGCTGGTGAGCTTAGGAAGAACTTGCAACTGGTCCGACATGTTGGCTCTCAAGTTGAAGGAACAGGTAACAAAAGCTTGACATTTGTTTAAGGGCCAACAAGCAAAGATATACATGTCTGCTTACATACTGGATGCAGTCTTTGCTTGTCAGCAGTTCCCAGGCTTGGGTTGGGCATGGACACCTTCGGACACCTCTGTGCACACATATTGCAAGTTGTTCTCTGAATGCAACTTTTGTAGAGTTATCATATAGTTATCAAACCACTTTGTCACCCCGGTGTACAGGATGATATTTGAGCAGGATCAACCTTGCATGTTGCAGGAAGCGATGGAAACATTAATCGACATAGAAGATTGGTATACCTCACCGCTTTGCACCTTCATACAGATGTACAATGTGGAGAAGGCTGTTTTACCGAAGTTTTCCATGGACAAGCTCGTCATGCAAGAAGTATCAAATCACATATCGATAGGAGTGTCAGCTAGACTGTACAAGAAGAAGAAGGCACCTTGGCTCGCTCTTCCTTTGTGGATTGGGTTGTATGAGATCCAAAATCTCAAGCATGCTAAGGCCAAGATGGAGGAATTCAAAAGATTCACCTTCGGCACCAGAAGTTTCAATCCGTATGGCCTTTAGTGAAGGACCATTGTGTGAGAGTGCAACATCCTTGGATCAACGGGGTGTGTCATTGGCATGAGGAAGACCCATGGAGATACTGCTATCACTTCCCCAGGCTTAATGAACCAGTCAGTATCGGGTGGTATAAATGCAAGATTTACACCAACATTTAATTTGTTAATCCGGGTAAGTAAACTTAGAGGTGTAGCACAATATATGCCAGAATACGACCTCAGGGATCTATCAAAGAGAAACCAAGCTTTTGCAAGAAATTCAAAAGAAGCATCATTCAGGAAAAAGGAACAAGAATTTTCAAAAGTAAAGTAAACAAACTCTGGGAATCTACTTCTGGATCCCCTTCTAGGTTGAGTTGACTCCTGCAGTAAGTATTCCTCAATTATCCAGGGGACAAGGGAATGTAGGCCCCATTCAAAAGAAAGCGATTCAAGAAATAAAGAATGGAAAAACCTCTTAAAATATTACTGCTATGTTGCAAAGAAAAAAACTAGGAAACCTAAAGTAACAACGAATCTAAGGAATTCATTAACTCCTTCCTTTCCAAAGTAAATGTACTTCTATTAAAAAGGAATCACATGCACATTGCAGAGTTCAATAAAGAAATTTAAGTTCTTTGATTAGGGATATTCTCAAAGAGTTTTGTTGGACATTTTACGAACCTGAAATAAAATCTCCTCAAGCTAATTATGATATTTAAATTATAATAATGAGTATTGTCCTCTTAAAATTCTAGGATTAATTTCATATAACAATTTAAAATTCTCATGAATGCCCAAACAATATTAATAATCGAATTAGAACTCTCAATGATCATATCCTCACAATTGTTATCTCCATTGTTGAATTCCTGCAACTGAAAGTATATTTCATTATACAATAAACTGAATTAGAGCAAGTAATGAGAAACACAATAGATATACTCTATTTTGAATTTAAATACATTGAACATAAATAAATTCTAAGAGTAACCATACCTTTTAAATTAATCAATCAAGCTTATGTAATTTAACATCGAAGTATAAAGGGAATTCTGAAATAAAATTACAAATCCCTACTTAACCACACTCTCACGCTGATGTAGCTATCAAAATACAATGCAAAGAAATCTAAGAGGAATGGGGGCAACAAATTGGCTGGTGGGCCTAAACCACCCAACTCATTTCCCTTGCAATAGTTAAATCACAATCCCAAAAGATTTAGAAAGAAAACTGAAAACATAATTCGAATGCCAGAGTATATTAATTCTGAAGTCTTATTACATCGTTACTGAACAATGTTGGGCTCCAATGGTCCCCTCGAGGGATCATCCCACTGGGAACACAGGCTCCTCCCTTTTCTGTACAACGAAATTGATCCTCTATTATGCAAAATGTGATCTATAGGATACCATTCCCCCACACCTGCATAACTCCTTTCTTTTATAATATTTTTACATGATAATTTTGGCTTTAGACAAGCCATTCCTTAGAAAAAAACATGGGGATTGAATCCAAAATAATTCTCATCAAATAGAATATCAGTACATCCATTGCCCTATTGAAATAATGAATATTTGATACGAAGTTTCCAAATCTGGGTGTCTTATTGAATTCTAGAAAAAAATGGCATTTTTAACAAACTTCCTCCAAATAACTCTTCGTATATCCTTAACCATTAAGAATTTTAGAAATCTATTTGAGGCTTAGTCAATTTTCTATACTGGGACCAAAACCCATGTTCCATAATTTCTCTACCTTCAACGAATTCACAGTTGAAGCATTAATTATTCCCTAAATATAAGTCCGCACGACCTGGTTGTATCTTGACTCATGTGGAAGTGTTCAAACAACATTTTGAATAAAAACCTCTTTCATATTTTCCCATAAATGTGTCAATGTATGAAAGCCCCAAATTGGTGCAGGAATGTTGTTGTAGAACTGAATTGGTGCAGGGATGCTGTAAAATCTGAATTGGTGCAGGAATTCGATGCGTGGTGCAGGAATGTTGTATGATGCAAGAAGGTGAATGTAGGACCAAGGCTTGTTGGCATATGCAAAATAACATGATCAACTCATTTTTAAACAGTAGTTTGAGAAGAATCTTGTACTGCAATGGATGTAGCAATTTCTTGTTACATCTACAAGAAATTAAATGGTAAGCACGACTTCTCCCGAGGAATGTCAAGGTCCATGCCAAGCTATCAAAGCCAGCAACATTAGTATCTCTTTTACTGCTCGTACAAGAACTGCTAGTACATGAATTGTTGGTATAGGAATTGTTGGTCCATGAATTGCTGGTACAGGAACTGTTGGTGCAAGAACTGCTGTACATGAATTGATAGTATAGGAATTTTAGCACTTGCCACAAAAGAGCCTAACATTAATGACATTTTCACGTTAAATACTCTTCAAACTAACAAAACAAGAAGAGTTCATAGATCAACAACTATCAGCTCTAAACGCCTCTAAACAATAACTTAATAATGCATAAAAATAATAATAATGATTATAGACACTTAGTACAACATAAAATTATTCAGTAAAATCATGAAAATATGGACAAATTGGGGGCTCAACACTCTCCCACGCTAACCTTCTTGCATGTACTCATGCACGTTGGATTATAAAATCATGGAAGAAGGCAAGGGAAACATTTAAAGATCAAACTATGCTCCCCAACAAAAGTGTCATAAAAAATCTTAGCAAAGAAATATTTAGATATCATGGTATGTCATCATTTTTAAAATATTCATCAAGTTTTCAACATCACTATTATAGTGCCAACTAAACTAGGTCACAACCTTGATGAAGGTATCAAGTGCAGGAATGATAAAATTGCAATGTAACAAGATCAGGTACAAGAAAGCAATGCTTTGCACCATACATTATGGAAAAATAGTACTGCACCTTTATGATAGACATCACATACCTACTGTCTTGTTTCAAATCAACTCCCTACTTGCCATAGATTTCAGAGCTCTTATTCCTGCCCAGAGTCTTATTAACATTCATGATAAAAAAATCAAATGTTTGCTGAAAAGGTGCAATTTCAAGAAGACTACCACAAGACTCTTGCATCTACTATAACAATCATGTACCTAGGTCATGGAGTTCTTATTTAGAGGCAAACACAATCAACACACATTTTTTTCCATCAACACCTAGTGAGTAATCATTGCTGAGAAATTCATCACTCTAAATACCATAAAGAATTGGAGTTATGATTCCAGAAAAGGGGAAATAAAATTAGAACAAGATCACACCTTCTTGGATCAATTAGCAACCTCTTCATTGAACACTCTAACTTTTGTTGTCATCTAGATGCAAAACTGAATTTTTTCTTAATCTAGTACAAAGAATTACCTTCACTAAGGGTACCATATCATTAAAGATTCCTAATTTTTGAAAGATATAACTCAAAGCATCATGCTCAAATTATCTTAAAACCATTTTCCAAGAAATAAAATGATGAGTTTTAGGGAAAGAGAAAGATAACCGAGTAAATAATAGTATGCAATTAAATTTAATAGCATAGACATGGCCCTGCTGGCCGTAGGCATCTATAGCCTCGGCAGGGATGTCTTTTAACACAGCAAAATGCCTGTATCTGAATTACTAGATATAGATTCAGAATTATCTTATTTAATTTAAAAAAATAGATGAAGGTTGTTTTCCTGACTTGGTAACTAGCTGATGGCAGTGCCACTCACAAGAAGTAACACGGATGAATAGGTCGACACGTGATGAGACCTCCTGTCTTCCATCTTTTCAGTTGAAAGCCATTACTCTAGCTTGGTGACCAACAACAATAATGTCATGCATGTTAGGTCTCATGATCGTGTTAGGTCGGCTCATCACGAGACCTCCTATCCTCCCCTAAACTTCTTGTAAGCTATGATTGTAATTAACTTCAAAAGTTACTTAATAAGTGGGGAGACAAATCTACTCCTTAAAAGTACTGGATGGCGTGAAAAGTTTTTAATGACTAATCATTACTGGCTAGTTCCTTTACCCTAAAGACTTATTAAAAATATCCTAGAAAATGACTGAAAGATTCTTTAAGTTAATAATGCTAATGTTCTCATGAATAGCTTATTATGATCTTTACAAGAGTGATCCACCATAGGGGGCTCTCCAATAGTACCTTATAAGGGAAACTGAAAATATATATCTCAGATGAAACTTCATTAGAGTGGTTAATCATGGTTACTTTTTCAAAATCATGCGGTATTAGAGTGAATCATACTCAACAAGATTTGTCACAGATGTGTGTATTAACAACCGATGCGGATCAAAAGTAGTTTCAGTGGCTATGCTTTAAAGTCAAAACCCCAATTGCATTGTTTTAACAACTTTATGCATGGAATTTATTTATTGTTCTACCCTACTCTACCCTAAGAAGCGAAAGACTCCCTTTTAAGTATAGGAGGATTTCCAGTGCAACCAAGTGCGCAAAAATAGGATAATCATATTCATGGTCAAATTTAGAAAGTATATGCGAGAAAATACCAAAACATGAGGTACCGACTACATTAACTGATGTGATGCTACAAATTGTTGAATGATAAGGGAGGGATGAATACTGACAATCATCTGAAACCAAGATTCTATGGGATCCATATACTCTTGCTTATTTGATTCATGGGCAACATTTGGTGCATCATGCAAATCCTCCAATTTTCTTTGTTCATCCTCTAAAGTGTAGGCTGGATCAGGTTGGTGTTCTTCAATCTCTGCTTATGATGATTTCTCCTCATCAAGCATGATCCATAGCTTCTTGGTCTCCCTAGCAAGATCTTCTGGTTCTTCATGATTCTCTTCTTCCAGAGGAGTATAACAATTTCTAATTGATGCCAAGATGTGTTCTTTATATGAAGAAAAGACCCCAGCATCTGCCAGAATTTGAGATAGTTTTTGAATAGCATCACACTTCGTGACATTTTCCTGCTAGCTGGAAAGTCTTGTCAGCACCTGGATTGAGAGCAGGGGGTTTTTTTAGCACATGAAAAACTCAAAAGATCAATTGCAGTAAAAATAACAAACCAAGATTATAAACTAAGGAAATCACACTTGCGGAAATTAAATAACCTCTATTGCAGAAAAAAAAAAAGTAACACACTTTGCAGTAAAATAAATTTCTCTTAAAAACTCAATTACAGTAAATCAAGCATCACACTTTGTAGAAAGAAAAATTACTCATAAAAACAGAAGTGCAGTAAAAGAAACAAATCATGCATCACACTTTGCAGTAAAGGAAATCACTCATTTGCAGAAAGGAAAACCTGGCTTATGAGCTATCTGGGAATGTTGTCTAATATGCTTCAAAAAGCAAGGGGAATCTTGTTAATCTAGAAATTCAATTGCGAAGAAAAGGGAAAAGCATGACAAATCGTCAAGGCATTAGCCTACAATGCCTCCCCGGCAATGGTGCCAAAATGTCGGGCGGTATAAATGCAAGATTTACACCAACATTTAATTTTTCAATTCGGGTAAGTAAACTTAGAGGCATAGCACAATATATGCCAGAATATGACCTCGGGGATTTGTCAAATAAAAACCAAGTTTTTGAAAGAAATTCAAAAGAAGCATCATTCAGGAAAAAGGAACAAGACTTTTCGAAAGTAAAGTAAACACACTCTAGGAATCTAATTATGGCTCCTCTTCTGGGTTGAGTTGACTGCTGTAGTAAGTCTTCCTCAGTTGTCCAGGGGACAAGGGAATGTAGGCCCCATTCCAAAGAAAGTGATTCAAGAAATAAAGAATGCAAAAACCTCTTAAAAGATTACTGCTATGTTGCAAAGAAATAAAACTATGAAACATAAAGTAACAACTAATCTACGGAATTCATTAACTGCTTCCTTTCCAATGTAAAGGTACTTATAATAAAAAAGAATCACAAGCACATTATAGTATTCAATCAAGAAAGTTAAGTTCTTTGATCAGGGATATTCTCAAAGAGTTTTGCTGGACATTTTATGAACCTAAAATAAAATCTCCTCAAGCTAATTATGAATTTAAATTACAATAATGAATATTGTCCTCTTAAAATTCCAGGATTAATTTCATATAATAGTTTGAAATTCTCATGAATGCCCAAATGATATTAATAATTTGAATCGGAACTCTCAATGGTCATATCCTCATAAATTTTTATCTCCATTGTTGAATTCCTACAACTGAAAGTATATTTCATTATACCATAAATTGAATCAGAGCAAGTAATTAGAAACACAATAGATATACTACGTTTTCAATTTAAATATGTTGAACAAAAATAAATTCCGAGAGTAACCATACCTATTAAATTCATCAATCAAGCTTATGTAATTTAATATCGAAGGGAATTTTGAAATAAAATTACAAATCCCTACTTAATCACACTCTCACGCTGATGCAAATATCAAAATAAAATGCAAAGAAATATAAGTGGAATGGGGGTAATGAGCTGGATGGTGGGCCCAAACCACCCAACTCATTTCCCTTGCAGCGATTAAATCGTAATCCCAGAAGCTTTAGAAAGAAAACTGAAAACATAAATCGAATGCCAGACTATATTAATTCTGAAGTCTTGTTACATAGTTACTGAACAATGTAGTGCTAGGCTCCAGTGGTCCCCTCCAGGGATCATCCCACTGGGCATGCCAGCTCCTCCCTTTTCTGCACAATGAAATCGATCCTCTGTTCTGCAAAATGCGATCTATAGAATACCATCCCCCCACACCTGCATAACTCCTTTCTTTTATAATATTTTTACATGATGATTTTGGCTTTAAACAAGAAATTCCTTAGAAAACAACATGGGGATTGAATCCAAACTAATTATCATCAAACAAAATATCATTACAGCCATTACCCTATTGAAAGATGAATATTTGATATGAATTTTCCAAAACTGGGCGTTTTCTGGAATTCTGGAAAAAATTGGTATTTTTAACACACTGCCTCCAAATAATTCTTTGTATCTCCTTAACCATTACGAATTTTAGAATTCTATTTGAGGCTGAGTCAAATTACTATACTGGGACCAAAACCCATGTTCCATAATTTATCTATTCACCTCCACTTGCATGAAAATCGAGGAGGAAGTTGGTATTATGGAAGTTGCTGCGAATTCGGAGCTGAAGCATTAATTATTCCCTAAATATAAGTCTGTACGACCTGGATGTATCTTGACTCATGTGGAAGTGTTCAAACAACATTTTGAACAAAAAACTTTTTCATATTTTCCCAGAAATGCATTAATGTATGAAAGCCCCAAATTGGTGCATGAATGTTGTAAAATCTGAATTGGTGCAGGAATTTGATGTGTGGTGCAGGAATGTTGTATGATACAGGAAGGTGAATGTAGTACCAAGGCTTGTTGGCATATGAAAAAAACATGATCAACTCAGTTTTAAACAATGGTTTGAGAAGAATCTTGTACTACAATGGATGTGGCAATTTCTTGTTACATCTACAAGCAAGTAAATGGTAAGCATGACTTCTCCCGCGGAATGTAAAGGTCCATGCCAAGCTATCAAAGACAAAACATTAGTATCTCTTGTACTGCTGGTACAAGAACAACTAGTACAAGAACTGCTAGTATAGGAACTATTGGTACAGGAACTATCAGTACAAGAATTGTTGGTATAGGAACTGTTGGTGCAGGAACTGCTGGTACATGAACTACTAGTATATGAATGTTAGCACCTACCACAAAAGAGCTTAACATTAATGACATTTTCACATCAAATATTCTTCAAATTAACAAAACAAGAAGAGTTCATAGATCAACAACTACCAGCTCTAAATTCCTCTAAATAATAACTTAATAATGCATAAAAAGAATCATAATGATTATAGACACTTAGTACAGGCATACAATTATTCAGTAAAATCATGAAAATCTGGACAAAATGGAGGTTGAGCAGTCAACATAGTTGTAGAGTGGTTAGCAAAGTAGAAGGAAGCAACATCTCAAAGAGCAACATCATTAGCAGCAACATAGGGTAGCGGACCTGCACACGACAAAGGCAAGAGAAAGGTTGTTGACAACGCAGAGGCAGAGAAAAGCTGCAAGCTCAAAGAAAATCCACTTGTGTTGAAAGAAACTTTGGAGATTGAGGCTAAGAGGCAACAACGCGACAGGAGGATCGCACAAAGGCAAAGACAAAAACATAAGATGGAGGAAACATAAAAGGAGTTGCAAGAGTTGAAACAACAACTCAGGGAAGAATAGGATCTGTGCAGAAGCGAGAAGGAAGAATAGTAGGGATAGGAGTAGAAACAGGTTTAACATGCATAGATTGATAAAGTTGTGCCCATACAAGTTATAGACACATCCGATATGCTGGCACAGAGCAGACAGGGTGAGCAGTCACAAGAGCAGGACTTGGCTTAGGAGATTGAACAAATTCTAGAGCATATGGACATAGATATGGTTCAACCAGCGACAAATCAGGATATTGACCTCGTGCCTCATAACCAAGAGGTCACCCCACTGGCTTCACCAGATTTGGAAGCAGAGCAAGTCCCAAGCGATCAAGGAGACATAAAAATCCTTGAAGACAATCTGAAAGCAGAGATGCACAACATATGTTTCGACGAGTCACAACATAGAGTTTTGCATTCGTGTAGAGTACCTACTCCGGATGTCCATGTATCTCTTGCGCAGTTTGAAGCACAAGTGATCGTGTCCGATATGCGCAAGCACCCAGCTGCATTAGCCGATGCTACTGAAGTATATGTCGAAGCCACCAACTCAAGTGTTAGATTCTTGATAGCTGGGAACAATTACATGACTGGGGAGTTACAAGAAACTAAGTAGGGAGGAGAACAAGTTACAACATCCACCAAAGCGGAGTTGAGGAGAGTGATACTAGATGAGGTATCGCCTCTAGAGACAGTCATGTGGAAGTTGTATTCTAGATTCGTCACCGTGCATAAGTTAGTTGTCCATCTCAAGGATTGGAAACATCATTGTGCTAGTAGAGCACGCATTTTGTCAGATCTGCACATTTCTTTCAATCACATGCAAACATGGAAAATAAGGTAAAAAGGATCCTGATTGCACTTGCCAAAGGTGATGAAGCCAAAGGTGGGAGAGTTGAAGGCACACATTCAGAGTCAAATCTGGAACTATGAGGAACTCCCGCATCTCATCACCAATTTGCAGGCTTCACATGCATGGGTGTTCAGGAGCATGGATGTCATTGTGCGCAGACATGCGATCCCATCCATTGGCACTCATCGAGGTGAAGTCAAAGAACCAAGTCCGAGTGGAGATGGACATGTACTTTGAAGTTGATGCACGTAGCCACCAACGTAGACACTATGCATCAATATGTTGTTGGTCTGACTGCACTCAAGACTATTTGATAGAGGTGCCAAATCAATGTGCCCGGATGTAATGGAGGCAAGAGTTCACTTTAAGAAGGATGTCCCCATAGAGCACATGGACACCATAACAGAATACCAAGCTTGGCATCAGTTCTCCATCATCAACCATTGCAAGAATGTCGAAGAGTTAGTCTTCCCACTTCTGTGCAAGTCTTATTGATGTCTTGCATGGCTTACTCGAGCCTATTTTGTTTCACATGGGTACATGTGCATATTGTAATGTAAACATATTGTAAAAGTGAAATACCAAGTGTCGGTAGTAGAATGTAATAGTCCTGTAGTAGTTGAAGAGTCATGAGGGTAGGTGAAGAGTCACAAAGGGGAATGTAAAGGGTCACCCAACTCTGTGTTATTTATAGAACCTCATAACTCATTCTACAGGCTTTTGGGAGCCAAGCTTCCTATAGGTGTAACTTAGAGAAAGCTTGGAGTGTATTGTAACAAGCTTTGGCTTCTCCATAGTGCAGAGCTAGTACATCTCTTTAGAGGAGCAGGCAACAGTGGCTGTAATGTTCCACTATTGGGGCTAGTCAAAGTCTTGGTTGTATGTATGATTGGATCTTTCACCTTCTTAATATAGCAAAGCTAGCACATTTCATGCATATGTTGTTATTGTAGTTCATCTATCCTGGTTACTTTAATGATGTATGTAGTTGTTATTTACACATGAATGTATGGACTATTATGTATGTGTTTGTATGAATCTTATTGAAGCTTGTTGCTCATATAATCCATCACTTTGGATCATCGACTATCCTTCTTTCCATCTCATGATGTCTTACTGCTCGTGTGTTTCCTTTCAAGTTGCGTGCTATCATAGGTTTCTAAGGGGCACACTCACTCCCCCTTTCGTGTGTTAGAGCCATTCATGCACCTTCCTTGACTTGCTGCAAGGTCACACTCTTGCTACCAACAAGGACATCTTACTTAACTCTACGCACAACTGCAGTCAAGGTGATACCGTACTACCCACTGCTTGGAATCCTACTCCAAACAGTCTGAGGTTTAGTTGGGACTTCTTACCGGGGAGATTGTAATAGATCTGACCTGCAAATATATGAAAATAGAAAATATACCCAGAACAAGATCGATTCAATAATATAACATGAAAATTCTTCTCTTTATTGATTAAACCCTTGAGGTAGGGCAACATCATACAATCACTCCTAAGGAAGGAGAATACTCCACAAGCCATATGCTTGTCCATAGAATATTCCTTGACATCTCTCAATGGGGAGTCTCTAGCCTTTATATCGGATTCATACATACAATACCATGGGTCATTACCATGGTTCTCTCAATACCATCCATCTAATACCATGGGCTTATCACATTATTTCTAACTACTTGTGGTCCCTTACATGATGTGGGTTAACCACTTTATTTATTAACTATGGCCCATCCCATTATTACATTATTCCCTTGGGTACCTCCCTATGCACCCCATACTATCCCCCCTAGGTATACTAGTTGGGACTTCTTACCGAGGAGATCCCCTGACATGTTGGTGGGTCCAACACCATCAACATTTCTGGCGGTAGAAGAAGGGCCAAATGATAAGATGAGTCCTCACATCCTATTTTGAATCTTTGCACATCTATCATGGATATCGTTAGATTCCACCCTCCGTGATGTCTTTCTAATGCAAAACCCTTTAACATCATGAAGGAGTTTTATGAGTTCTTGTTGGAATTCACGTATGATAGTGAAGGTGAAGTGGCCTAGATTGAGCACTTACATGAACTCCTTGCATTCTTGGGGGATGCAGGCAAGTTTGATGAAGTCGAGGCCAACATGATGCTTTCAACCACACTTTGTAAATACCCACAATAATGGTGCCACAGCTTGCCTCACAATTGTGTGCACCCACTTAAGCAACTTCGTGATCTAATTGAATCTACTTTCCCTCATTTTGATCCTGAGCCTCTTGAAAAAAAATTGTTAAAGCAATGGAAGGCTCTGCATGAATCACCTATGGATTTTTGGCAGTGCTTCCGTGTTCTTCAGTTTGAAGCTCCAAAAAACCAGATGATATTCCAATATCTTTGGGACAGATTTGAATTTTTCCTTCATAAATCATTCTATCCCAAAATGAAGTTGAAGTTTAAACCCCATTCAACATACTTCAGTGATGGAGATGCATAATCATAAGTGGACATAGTCGTTGTCACAAGTGACTTTCTACCTTCCCCTAATCAAACAACTCCACCATTTCAGAGTGATGTGGGAGGACATGCACACACATTTTTTCAATTGTCACATCCTCCCATAATCACTACTCTCAATTAATGCGCATATTTGGTTGGGAAGCCCAGGGGTTGTCACATGTAATTGTTACCTCAACCTCCATCTCCACATTCCATTGATCCTCCAGATTGCACTATCTTGTGTTCTTTCATTCCAGACTCTACACCTGTTGTGAATGAGGATCAAACCATCAACGCAGTTGGTGTTGCACAACCAACTTGCGTTCTCAATTATGATGAGTATGACTGGGAACTTGAACATCAATCCACGGTGAAGGATGACCTCCTTCTATCCGTGAAGCCTCCACTTTTTCCTGACATCTTTGGTGATTATGTTATCTCTAATTTTCCTTGTGTAAATCCATCCATGGATGCATCTACTTCCGATCATTCACATAACACACCCAATGTGAGTCCATCATTCGACAACGGAGAAGACAAATTTTTCATTGAAAATCCACTTGATTTTTCATCTTCTTTTTCTGGAAATGCAGAGGGTGAACATTCTTTCTTCTCATCTACCCCTTTATTTGATTTATCTAATCATGAGGATGTCGATGAACTCATTGTAGCGGTCGTGATCTATTTACTCCCGTATTCAATCACGATGTTGATTCTATCACTGTTGATATTTCAAAGCCACCTATTTATGATGATCTATCTGTTGACGAAGTCGAAACCCCGCAGGCTATCGAGGCACTTCAACCCGAGCTAATGGTTATGTCAGGTCCTCGCTACCCTGAGGTTAGTTTCACATCTGGTCAGGAAATTGTTCAAATACCAAAGGCTCGTCATCACTCATCTGTATGCATTGAAGATCTACCCAACACACACATTTCACTTCCTCCACTCGAATCACATGATCTTATCACTCATGCATTGGAGGAATCTTACACAACAAGCACACTTGCATGACGTAAGTTGTCTATGTTTTCTTGTATGTCATAGTCAAGAGAGTGCATATTCTTAACATATGCACACATTGTAGCACAACACCATGGTAAGTCCACAGATTGCATGTCATGCGCTTTCACCTTTTTCTTCTATGTAGACGCATTTAAACTCGAAGTGTGTTTGTCTTCATTGTTATACCTTTCATGTTTGTTGGTTTGCCTGACTGTGTTGTTCGCGAACCATGCCTTCACCAACATGGGTCAACCATTGCGCCAGTGGATGCATTGGAATTATCACTTTACGTGAGCAGACCCAGGCACCGTTAACCTAGGAGTAGGAGTAGTGTTTGCTTTATGCTTGGTTTTCTTGCATGCATGTTTGATTTCTTATTTTGTTTGTTTGTTTGCTTGCCTTTTTGGTTTTCTTAATTTCTTTGCTTTCACATTTTCTTCTACCCTTTCCTTTGTTTTGTTTTCTTGGCTAGTTTATGTCCATGGCTTAGTTTCACATGAAACTATGCGTGACTCTTGAAACAAGCAGAGTAAAGTAAAAGAGGACTTGTGCAGATATCAATAATTGGTTATCTGTTTTCCTCTCTCTCTATATGTAGAACTTCTTGTCTTCATTCAATGATACACCAATGGAAAATATGTTATGTTTGAAGTGGACCTTGGTGAAAACACAATGCTTCCGTGCTAACTAGTGCCACCTACTCTAATCAGTTGTTTTGGGTTAACCCTTGTCAGCTCAGTCAAGTAGATTAAGGCGATGGGGAAAATCTTAACAAGTATGTTAGAGATATATACAAAATACTTCTCTGAAGGAACAACCTATTCTGCTCTCAATAAGTCAGGATCCCTCTCCCCCTATGAAATAAATAAGTGTTATGCACAATTCTTGAAAAAATGAAAAATGAAAAAATGAAATGTGAAATTTTTTGAAAAATGAATAAGGCGAAAGAAGAGAAAGGCTCCTTGCACAGAGAGGTAATGTAAGTAACTCTACCGGGGTATTGACCAGGCTCGCTACCAACGGAGCGATGCTTGTGTTCCTACGTGAATCCATCGAGGTACTGTCTAGGCCTACTGGTAGTAGAGCAAAACCATAGATGAAACTTAAACTCTAACTGTTATATTTCTTGTGTACCAATATACCCCTCATCCCAATCAAAACAACTATGTTGATTTGGCTTGGAATGTGTGTTGATCGACCAAGAGCATGGCAAGTGCTACATCTTTCAATCAAGCTAGTGTGGAAACCAAGATGATCTATGAATCAAACAATACATCTGGAGGAGTTAGACTCGTTTTTCACGAAACAAGGTCCATTCAGAGAGTTGGAGTTCTACCACTGCGTCACCAAGTGTTGTAGCGGCTACAACCACCCTCCACAATTTTGCCTTAGATTCATTTTGGGGCCTCTTTACCAATGATCCTTACCAACATGTATTTCACTGTCCAAGTACAAATGCTTCAGTTGAGTTTTAGTGGCTTACGAGCCTGTGCTCGTCAACTTGTTTATCTCCCACCCGCAGGCTGACATTCCAGAACTTGGTCAGTTTCTCGTTGTGATGTTCACTTGGAAAATTGCGCAATTCTGGAAGGGAACCAACATTCCCTCTGTAAATTCTGTAATCCATTTGGGCTGCCTACTGCTCTCTAGAAATGCACAGAACAACTAGGCAAGCTTCCCTATGGAAACTGCGTAATGCAGCCCAACATTGGGCTTCCTTTAAAAAATTGCACAATTCTGACTGATAGCCAGGGCTTCGGGCTAGAAATTGAGCAATGCTTGAGGGACAACCAGACTTGATTAGCCCAGAAACTGCACAAAAGTCATTCCTAGGCTTGTAGACTGTTGCATGTGCCCCCAGGTTGACCAGTTCCCACCAAGAATGAGCAATTTTTATTTGCATGCATGGGATATTTTTTCGGAAAAAGAAAAATAGTGAAAAAGCAAAAGAGCATCCCTAGATTTTAAGGATCCATTTTTAGCAGCTGGAGGTTACATGCAAAAGTCGTTATACAAACCTCCTACCAAGTGTGGCTTTTTCCTAGATTTGTGGCATGCGCGTCATAAGCCTCGATCTTATCAAAATTATTTATTCGATGCTTATGAGCTCATTCTTCACATTGATCTTGGAGCTCTGACATCCCACATCGCATCTAAGAGAATTCGGCACATTCAACTCATCTTTTTTCGGGTAAGTTCTCTTTTCATGTTTTTTGCTGCTTTTCTGTGGCTTTTTGTATTTCGGTTTGTGTGAGTGTTGGTTGCTTGGTTTTGTTGAACACTTGCTATCATTTTAATGCACGTTAGCCTATAGAAGCATTGTTTCAAGTTTTTCATTACATCTCACTGTTGTCACATGCATGACACTATTTTTGCATGGAAGGTCACCGTTACGGCGACTCACTTCACACAGTTACTTATTTTCTCATTTTCTGAATCTTGCACTCATTGTTTGCATGCATTATCATTCACTCTTTTTTGAACTCAGATTCACCATTCATTCAGACTTTTCATGTATTCAGTCGCTCATCGGTAAGTCTGGGCTTCCTTGGCCCAGACCTTGCCTTGCCATTCTTGCAATGCACATTTATGAGAGTGAAGGCTCTTCCTTCCACCCAGAAACTATGTAAATCTAGCTCAACACTAATCTCCAAGCTTGCTCTGCACAATTCTGAGAGGCACTGCCTTGCTGGCCCCAGAAATTGTGCAAATGCAATTCGCTGGTTGTAGTCATTGCTGACTGAAACTGCGGATTGCATAGTTTCAGTCCTTAGTAGGCTAGGCTAGACTATGCATTGCGCAATTTCAGCAATCAATCAGCCCGCTAATAGTCCGGAATGTGCTTTGCGCAATTTTGGTAGTCAGTCTCCTAGCCTCTCAGTCAAAATTGAGTAATCTTCCTAGTTAATCACCCAGGTGTGTTGCATGTCAATCCTCAATTTTCTTTTGGTTTTCAACTAACATATTTCCTGCCATGAGTGTTTCTCTATCTCTAGGTATCACATGTCTTCGTCTGTCTCTCAATAGTACAGGTACAATGGCCTCCAAGGGAGCAGGGTGAAAGGACACCGTCGAGAGTGCAACTGGAGATGTAGTTGAGCAAGTGTCTATGAGCTACCCTATCTATGAAGACACCAAGTTATTCATAGCCAAGGATATCAAGATGAAATGTAAGGACATCGACGACACCTTTTTAGCCACATTTGAGGAAAATATGGAAGACCACAGGGTCTATGTCAACATTCACAAGTCTGGCTTGTACCAGATTGCATGCAGGTATCTCACGTTTCCATGCACAGACATGATCCACTTGATTGTCTCGCATACTGATCCAGAGACAATTTTATTGAGCATTGTCAATGGAACACAAATTGCTACCTTCAGGGAAAAGGATTTCTAGAATATGTATCATTTTCCACAGTCGGTGATCACGATGGATACAACCTTCACCAGACCCAACAATGGTGTAAAATCAAGAGATATCTTGAAGAGTTGGGTGAAAGATCCATCCAAGTTCAGGACAACACCTAGCCAGGTTTACAAGACAAAGATATTGCGGAAGGCATATCAGCTCTTGGTCATCTTTGCATGCCTCTTATACGGCCAGGAGAGCACAAAGACTTCCCACAGACTTAGGTGATTATGTTGGATCAAATGGTGAGTGAAGGAAGACCATGCACCTGGTCTGACATGTTGGCTCTCAGGTTGAAGGAATAGGTAACAGAAGCGCAGTATTCGCCCAAGGGCTAGCAAGCAAAGATATACGTGTCTGCTTACATACTGGATATAGTCTGTGCTCGTCAGTAGTTCCCAGGCTTGGGTTGGGCATGGATACCTTCGGAAACCTTTGTGCACACTTATTGCAATTTGTTCTTCGAATGAAGCTGTTGTGGAGTCATCATATAATTATTGGACCAATTCATCACCCCTGTGTACAAGATGATATTTGAGAAGGATCCACCTTGCATGTCACAGGCAATGATGGAGGCATTGATTGACATAGCAGATTGGTATGCATCACCCCTTGGCACCTTCATACAAATGTACAATGTGGAGAAGGCTCCGCATGTTTTACTGAAGTTTTCCATGGACAAGCTCGTCATGCAAGAAGTGTCATATCACATCTCGACATGGTTGCCAACTAAACTGCACAGGAAGAAGAAGGCACCATGGCTCGCTCTTCCTTTGCAGATTGGGTTTTATGAGATCCATAATCTCAAGCATGCTAAGGCTGAGACGGAGGAATTCAAAAGATTCCCTTCGAAACCAAAAATTTCAATCCGTATGACCTGCATTACTTAGTGAAATACCACTATGCAAGACTGCAACATCCTTGGATCCATGGGGCGTGTCATTGACTTGACGAAGACCCATGGAGATACTGCTATCACTTCTCTGGGATCAATGAACTGGTCAACATAGTTGTAGAGTGGTTAGGAAAGAAGAAGGCGGAAGCATCTCAAAGAGCAGCATCATCAATAGCAGACCTGCACACGACAAAGGAAAGAGAAAGGTTATTGACAACACAGAGGCAGAGCAAAGCTGCAAGTTCAAAGTAGATCCACGTGTTGAAAGCATCTTTGGAGATTGAGGCTAAGAGGTGACAACGCTACAGGAGTATTGCGTAAAGGAAAAGAGAGAAACAAAAGATGGAGGAAACAGAAAAGGAGTTGCAAGAGTTGAAGCGATAACTTAGGGAAGAACAGGAGCTGTGCAGAAGAGAGAAGGAAGCATAGCAGGGACAAGAAAAATAAGAGGCACAAGATGAATAGATTGATGAAACTGTGCCCATATAGGTTTGTTATAGCGACTGCAACACCCTCCAAAATGTTGGCCCGCATCCAATTTTCGGCCCTCCTTTGAGATTTCTACTTGATGTCTGCATGCACTCAAGTTTACCCCGCGAGCTCGTGTGAGTCTTCGCCCCCACCTTTCTTGATCGTTCAACATATAACTTTTTCATGTTGAGGTCAATGTCATGCTTGCGACCATGTTCTGGTCATACACAAGGTCTTTGCTTCATGTGTACATGTTGTGTTCGCTATGTAAACATTCGTCGCGCTCACACACGGAGTCATATACACTGTCGCGCAAGCGTCGTTTCTGTTGAGATTTTCTGTTTGGAGAGAAATAGGAAAAAATCTCAGCTAATGACAACAATAGAATTCAGGTCCTAGATTAGCTCCAGGTTGTTGGGAGGGAGTTAATGCCTCCTATATTTGATGTGAGGGAGTTAATGAGCTGTTAGATTCTCCATGCTATATAACAGGAAACCATTCGGATGGTTTGCTAAGAATGTGAGAGGTTTTTGTGAGGATTTCTTGATGTAATCTCCAATTTGATTAATAAACTCCTGATGCCTATGTTTGGTGGACGTAGCCCAGATTGGTTGGGTGAACCACGTTAAAACTGTCTCTTATGTGTTTGATCTTCTGCTGTGTGTTTTAATTGATTTGCTGTGCCTCTGAATTCCAACAATTGGTATCAGAGCTCGTTGGAGGAGCGGCACTGCTGGAGCACAGAGTTGGTTTGGAGGTGGAGCGCGGAGTTGGTTGCTGGAGCTGATCAAAACCTGCGTGGATCTCCATTGAGCACGCTGTTGCCGGAGCTGTTTCATGAAGCGATGTTTTGAGAACGGTATGTTTGTTTTACTGCTAGTGCGCTGCATATTTAAACTGCAAGGAAACTAAATCTAAATCGCTGGTGCGGCTGTTTATAATTGCTGTGGTGTGGTTGTTTATAATTGCTGTGGTGCACTGTTTATAATTGTTGTGGTGCGACTGTTTATAATTACTGTGGTGCGCTGTTTATAATTGCTGTGGAAACAAGTTAACGTTTTTACTGTATTCCCGAGTCCCTTCTCTGCTATAAAACGCATTTGAATTTGAGTGGTGCGGTTCTGTACATGCGTGGATCGTTGTTTTTTACATATAGCTGGTGCATGTTTTTTTGGTAAATTGCTGGTCGTGTGTAGAACCAACAGTATTGCAATAAAGTGTTGTTTTCAAACCAGTTTGCGTTGACAGTTCCTTGTGCATGGTTGCGTAGAAAACGAGGATTGTAATTTGAGTGAAATAGCGCAACTGATCATTTGTCCAGGAATAGAGCAGTGTGTCCAGAAACGGAAATTTATAAACAATCAAATATATAAACAATCAAATGTCCATTGAGCTTTGGTAGCATTAAAGCTCCTGTAGCGCAATATTTACATTGGCAATAGGCTGCGTTGTAATACCAGAGTGGGATACTCACAACAATAGGTTAAAATGTGAGGGAAGAGGTAATATAAACATTAAGGAAAAAACCCACGTTCAGTATAAAGGTATTAAAACTATGTGGGGCAGAATTTTGCACAAATAAAAGGAAAGTTTTGTTTTAAAAACAAAAGTAATATAAGTGCAAAGGGCAGTTTTTTTTTGTTCAAAAAAACAAAGACATAGGCAGAAATTTTCAAAGGCATAGGAAATTTTTTTTTATTGCTGGTTGGATATTGGAGATTATTGTGTTTTTTGTTGGTACAAATGGCGAAAACTCAAAGTGCACAGTTTGAAATTGAGAAATTCAATGGCAAGAATAATTTTGAGATCTGGAAGGTGAAAATGCATGACTTGCTTGTCCAACAAGGCGTGGTAAAGGCATTGATGGGTAAATCCAAACAACCTTACAACATCACAGACGATGAGTGGGACGAAATGGATGAAAGAGCTGTAAGTGCCATTCGATTATGCCTGGCGGACGATGTCTTGTTTAATATTGTGTCGGAGACAACAGCTGCTGGTTTGTGGACGAAACTGGAGAAACTGTACATGACCAAATCCTTAACCAATAGGATTCTCCTGAAGCGACAGTTGTACGGTTTGAGAATGAAGGAAGGTACATCGATTGCTGATCATTTAAATGCTTTTAATACTCTTCTTGTGCAATTACAAAGTACAGAAGTAAAAATTCCATCTGAGGATAAAGCTATTACTTTATTGTGCTCGTTTCCCGAATCATGGGATCATTTTGTTACTTTTATAAGTCTTAGTTCATCAGAAACTATTGAGTTTGATGATGTAGTTGCATCCTTATTATCGGAAGAAACAAGGAGGAAGTTGCATTCCAAAACCTCTACATCAGAAGCTATGATGGTTAGAGGTCGTTCGAAAGAAAGACGCCCCAGGAAGCCGAGCGACTCACGTTCAAAGTCAAAAGGGAAGAAGAGTAAGCTAAAGTGTTGGTTTTGTGGCAAATCAGGGCATTTAAAGAAGGACTTCTGGAAGCGACAACAGCAAACTTCAAAGGCAGAGTCTTCGACAGAAAAGAAGGAGGGGAATACAACAAATACAGGTTCGACATCTGGTTCAGGTATGAGTGATGAAGTATTATCAGTTAATGTGTCAAATCATGGTCAACATTGGTTGTTAGATTCCGGGGCATCAAACCAAATGTGTATCCATAAAAAATGGTTTAAGGAATATAAATCAATTAATGATGGAGTTGTGTACATGGGTAATGATGTAACATGTAATATTGTTGGGATTGGGAGCATACAACTACAAATGTTTGATGGGACAACCAGAATATTAACTGATGTGAGGCATGTACCAGATTTAAGGAAAAACTTGATTTCATTAGGAGCACTTGATTCAAATGGATATAAAACTGTAATTCAAGGTGGAGTAATGAAAATTTACAAAGGCATCTTACTAGATATGAAAGCTAAGAAAGTAGGAAATCTATTTCAGTTAGATGGAGGTACAGGGTCAGCTTTTGTGTCTACTGTGTCTGCACATGACAGTAACTTCATTCACTTATGGCATCAAAGATTGGGGCATATGAGTGAGAGAGGGTTGAAAATTTTGGCTGATCGCAAGTTACTTCCAAATCTGAAGTCTGGAAAATTAGATTTCTGTAAGCATTGTTTGTTTGGTAAACAAAGTAAACAAAAGTTTAAAATAGGCAAACATACTAGTAAAGGCATACTTGATTATATCCATTCAGATGTTTGGGGACCAGCCCCTATAACCTCATATGGTGGTTCGTCTTATTTTGTATCATTCATTGATGACTTTTCTAGGAAGGTTTGGGTCTACATGTTGAAAAGAAAGTCTGATGTTTTTTTAGTTTTCAAGCAGTTTAGAGCATTGGTAGAAAACAGCACTGGTAGAACAATAAAGTGTTTAAGAACTGACAATGGTGATGAATTTACTTCCAGAGAGTTTGACAGCTATTGTAAGGATGCAGGGATCGAGAGGCATAAGACCACGGTTTATACTCCTCAGTAGAATGGAGTTGATGAACGCATGAACAGGACTCTTCTCGAGAGAGCAAGGAGTATGTTATGTAACGTTGGGTTGCAAAAGGAGTTGTGGACGGAAGTAGTGGCAACAACTTGTTATGTGATAAATCGATCTCCATCGACGACGATAGATTGCAAGATTCTGCAAGAGGTATGGAAAGGACACCCTTGTGACTATTCTAAACTCAGAGTGTTTGGTTGTGATGCATATGCTCTAGTGCCTAAACATCAGCGAACTAAGTTAGATCCAAAGTCTAAAAGGTATATCTTTGTTGGGTATGGTGTTGGAACAAAGGGATATAGATTGTGGGATCCTACTACCCGCAAAATCATCATCAACAGAGATGTAAAGTTTAATGAATCCTCTCTTGTACAGTTAGATGTAGATAGTCGATTGAAACAGGATGATGTATCTGACTTTCAGCACATTCAGTTTGATAGCATTTCTAACGATAGTCATGATGACCATAGTTCAGATACTAGTCATGAACAGGTTTCAGAACCAGAATATGAACAGGGTTCAGGGTTAGATCATGAACAGGTCTCAGATACTGATCGAGGATTGTGTATCCAAGAACGTGATAATAGCTTGACCTTAAACCAGCCGAAACATACAAAAGAACTCTTGGAGAGTCCATCATTGCCACTATGGGCTTAAGCATAGTAGCCCTAGAAGGAGAGGCAAATATTAATGGGGAACACAATGCCAACACAAAGATATGCTATTGTGCTAAGAATTATTATAATGGACATTGCATAAATAGTAACTACAAGCCAATTTGGGCCTACGCGGCACATAGTTATCAAATTTCGCTGAATTGAAGTTTCCAGTACAGAAAAACAATGTAAATTTGGTTCGGCTGAATAGGTAGTTAAGTTCAGCTTTGCTATGCGTCATTGACTATACTGCACTAAATTAAATTTGAAAATTTGGTAAATATTTTACGTGGACATGCACAGATTCTTCTGTAATAGTTTTGCACTTAGACAAGTGTTTTTCATAACTGGATTTTTCCCATGTGAATTTTCGATGATCTGATGCTAGTACATGATTGACGTACCAAAGCTAGCCTCTAGATTGGGAAAATTTTGGTGTAAGAGATTATTCACAACCCACACAATTAGCTTTGACGATTATTATTCATGTGGGATTATTCACAACATACACACCTAACAGACAATTAAAAGGAGATTATTAATGTGGAGACACAATCAAACTATGAGTATTAATGTGGAACCAAAATTCGAATATAAGATGTCATTGTAGTAGTAAGATTTCCAATTATTATGGACAACATACAGATAACAAATACAAGCCAAATAAAAGGCTACAAGACATAACATGAAACAACCAACAATGTTAGTCTTAGAACAATGTTAGTCTTGGAGCAAATGAGAAAGCTATTTGGGGGCTTGCATCCCAAAGCTAACACGAAGTATTTGGTACAGATAATGACATATATATACCATCATTAAATTCCAATTGAAATGTATGTGGGAATATTCACTATATACATTGAACAACCACAACTAAAAGAGTATTGAGTATTAGAGTGAGGGAGAAAGTTATATTGGTACTACACCCTAAAGCCAACCATTGGATTGGCAAAGCATTTGGTGCAGGGAATGTCATATAAACCATCTTTATGTTTTGATATGTTTGTAGGATATTTACTATACTAACTCAACACAAACATTGTGACACATACATTGATGAGAGTATTAATGTGGAACAAAATACTAGTATAGAGAGATACCATTACACTAATAAGGTTTGCAATTAAAGTGGTTATTACATAACAACTTCAAAATCATTGAAGAAAGTGTATCTAAGTTTGGTCTTCATAAATGTAATTTTGATCTTTGTACTTGTAAAAAAAAGAATTATTATTTTTGTCATTATCAAGAATGGGTTTCTTGTCCATTTGATAGGTCAAGGACATGTTTAAGTGCTTCTAGGAAAGTGAAAGAGTTAATGTAATGGTTAAAGACCCATGTGGGCATGTTAAACTATGTAAATCTATGTATTAGAGTCAAAGAAAGATGTCAAATGTGATCCTCGAAAGAAAAGACAAGTCTCCTCTCCAAGTCTGTTGATAAAAGAATTTTGGTGCACTTAAAGTCAAGTCGGCCTCACTAGCTCAAGTCGGTTGATAAATGAATTTTTGTTCGGCCTCACTGGCTCAAGTCGGCCCAAATAGGAGGGACAATCTCCTATATATAGGGCAGTTTGACCTCTCAAATAGATCATCAAGTGACTCTGAAATCAACGAGGTAAAGAATCAAGAAAGAAGTGCAAAAAGGAGCAAGAAGGTGCTTCTAGGTCAACGAAGAAGGAGAGAAACAAATCCAAATTTTGGAGATATTTTTGGGGCCTAATTATGTCATGTTAGCTTCCTGTTGCAGCAGGTTATTCATTTTTCATGATTGGCATTTTACAGGCCAAATATGTCGTACTTTGCTTGCTGCAATGCTCCATATTTGCTTAGCTATCTCCAAGTGAAGAAGGCTACTTCAAGTTCATCCAATTGCCTTCAAATTTTGTAAAGTTATTCCGGTACTGCTACTTTTCAGTTAAAGGGAGGTCCAAACAGTTTAATCTTGGTCTCCCTAGGTTTAAATTTCCTGTTTTAGAATGTAGAGATTGTAAATCTGTCCAAACAATTTAATCTTGGTAGATTCTTAGATAGGTAGAGAAGCAGAGGAGCCCAACAGCTTAATCTGGGCCCTCGGAAGAAATAAGGGTAGTATGTAGATAGGAAAGCATCAAAAGAAAAAATGAATGATGGGTTTGCAAGTCTAAGTGCACCCAAATCAAAAGAAGAAAAAATGCTAGGTAAGTAGGCTCGGTAGGCAGTTCTGAGGTTGCTGAATCCTAGTTGCTGATCAGTTCCAGACTTTCAGGTGTCATCTCTTTCAGGACACAGTCAGCAAGAACTTTTGTGTGAGAAGCTCAAAAGAGGTATAACTAATTCCCCTTCTCTGCTTTCCCCAATCATTAACTAACTTCCCCAAAAGAGGTCAAGATCTGCTTGACACCTCTCAATTTTCATCATTTTCATAACACTAGCTTGAGTGAAGATCTGCTTCACTCAAAGTTGTTCCATACTTTCCCGAAAGAATGGTTCTACCCCCTTGTAGCAGCCTAAGCTCTCATGAACTTAGCGCTTTCTTACCACCTCCATATTAACCACTAACATTATTATTTAGCTCCCTATTTCTTCCCGTTCCCCCTACTAATATTAAGTAATTTTCCCCTACGTAATATCCCTCCCCTTGGTTGAAAAATAACCATAAGTACCCCGGGGAATTTCTCTATTTACCAGAAACTAAGCAAGAACCCTTGACCTCCGAACCATCTCCCATATACAATGGACACCTTCCAGAGTATAAAATCCCTCTCAGGCAATCGGACCCCTTCTGAAACCTCAAAATGCCCTTCGCACCCACCTTCTTTCTCTTTCCGCCCAAAACCTTACACTCCGCAGAAACGTAAAGCTAGATCGCATCGCAAGATCGCACTTTCCCCTCCATGCAAGTTATGACCCATCCGGCACCACCCGACGCGATATCGCGATATCGGTGGTCAGCGGTCGCAAGCACCAAGTGCCCAACATAAGCACCCTCCATTCCCCGCCGATGCGACATTGCGATCGCATCGGAGCTAATTCATCGCATTACCTCCTACATCAGCACCTCACCATGTCATTTTGTACCAGGGACCCGCCACAGCTGACGTCATCCGCCGTACAACCGACGTCAGCAGCCAGAAAGCCGAAACTTCGCGCAGGAAGAAAAATCGCACTTCAGAGCTCCAGAACAATCGCGCATCGCTACGGGAAATAGGCCGTTTCGAGGAATCTTCGGGGAATCTTTTGATTTCTTAGCCCCTTGTGCGCCGAAAAGCCCGAAAATCGCCCGATCGTGCCAAAATGATCCGGTTTAAAGACAGCAGCAGATCAATGACAGAGTTTAAAGAGTATCAGATCAAATCATCAGGCATCAAGCGTGTTAAAGAGTATCAGTCGACGGTGGAAGCCATCAATGTAGCGGCAAAGAATATCAGTGAAAATCTTGAGCAGCGGACCGAAGCAGGAGAACATTTAATATCTTCCGGCAGATTCATAGAAAGAGGGTGAAGCTACTTGAAGCTCTCAAATCATAATTATTGCGCATTCAACTCACACCAGAGAAAAACTGCAATTCCCAAAGCACAATCATTCAGCAGCACCGCATCTAGCCCCCAAGGGCCACATTGTAACCTTTTCTGATTCAGCTGCCCCTATCGCAGCCAAAAATATTTACTTGCATTTAATTCCAACGAGACTTAGGTTTTTGAAGACTTTTCTAGCATACCTGTTTAGGTCGGTTGTAATGATGTATTTCCGATATTTTGCTTATAAATACCACCCTGAACAATGCTATGAGGGGTTGGTTGGTTGGTAGTAGTAGTTGGTCAGTCTTCTTTCCAGCATTTTCTCCGAGCAGAGACTCGCACTGTAACTGTCATAATTTCCATAATCAAATATTGCTGAAAGCATCGACTGCGAAACTACTTGATGTCTTCTCTTGGCCAAGGAATGATTACGGAATTCCTGTGCTTCTACATGATTCAATAAGTGTTTCTCTCCTCTGTTTACTTTTATGTTTTTTACCACCATTCCTCCTTCCAAATTGCAGGAAAAAAGAATAGCTTAATATTTGTTTCATTACACCTTAAGTTCAATTTCTGCATTTCTCGATGTTTTCTTCAGAAATAGTTATGAGCATGTATACTTAAATGATCTTGTTTACGCTGTTTCTTTCACATATGAGTGCATGTTTTAGGAATTCTTAACTGCTCCTGGATCCCATTCATCCATTTCTCCTCTTTTTCAGCATGATGAAATGATTCTCCTTTGTCTTTCATCCCTGATGTCCATTCCGTACTTTCAGCAGACCAATAATTTTATCCTGTATGGCTATCCCGCTCTGTATCCCCTTGTGACCAAGAAAACGCTCGCAAGCCTCAATCCGTGACTCCATGCCCAATGGTTCGAAACTTATCACACCTTACCTTGCCTCTTTCCTCGAGAATCCTACCTCCCATCCA
>APFE031445913.1:2805-59750 GCA_000404065.3 Pinus taeda
TTTTTTTTTTTTTTTTTTTCAATATTTGAATTTTTGTTTTCTTATGTATCTTTCACACACACACATATTGTAGGGTATGTGTTGATGTTTGTCTAGCAACCCGATCCCATTATGTGCCATTTGATAGTTGATTTTAAATTTCTCGTTATAATGAATCAAGTCTACCCCACAATGTGTTAATTTCATGGTTGGTCTTTAAGTTTTCATTACAATGGGTTGAGCTCACCTACACTGCGTGTCAATTTGGTAGTTGATTTTTAATTTTTTTCGCAATGTATCAAGTTGTCTTAGGCTAAGATTTCAAAATCACTATACATTTAACATTTAAAAAAGATTACTCTTGATATAATAACTCTTTCATTCAGGTGTTCATTTTTAAAGTTTTTTTAGTCATAAATTTTTCCATAATGTCATGCTTAAAATATTTTGAAAATTTAAGATTGTTTTGTAGTCATAATCTTTGGTTTTAATTCCGTGGTTGAAAAATTGTCAAGATTTTTAATGTTTTTCTAAGTTATGATATTTTATCTTTAACATTAGGGCTGAAAACAATTATAAATATTTTTTCTTAGCAACATGCTTGAAAATTGATGGAATTTTAAGGTTTTTCAAAGAAGTGATATTTTAAATTTAACATCATACTTAAAAATCGTTGGAATTTTAAAGGTTTTCAAAGACGTGATATTTTATTGTTAATGTCAAGCTTGAAAATCATTGGAAATTTAAAGTTTTTCAAAGCCACGATATTTTGTTTTTAACGTCATTACTAAAAAATGTTGAAAATGTACCATGAAAAAAAAATGTTATTCCAACATCAACACTTATTGATTTCAAGGTGTTTTTTGCACCAAACAAAATGGATTTTATTGTTTTTCACTGTTATTAAAAAAAAAATTTGAAAATTTACTCTAAGAAAAAAAAAAACCTTTAATCCAGCATCAACTATTTTCGATTTCAGGGTGTTTTTTCATGTTTTTTGGGGATTTTTGGGCTTGAGCACCCGTTTTGAGGTAATAGTTCCCATTTGATTGATAACTATGTTATATAGGGAGTAAAGGGTTTTTATATTGATAGGTTTAAATAATGGAGCTCAAAGTTAATGGAAAAAATTAAAGGGGTATAAAAATGTTAATGAAAAAATGGATACCAACAATATTTAGTGAAAGTGGGGGTTTTTTTAATTGGGAAGGTGTATTGGGTTCATATTGGTAAGGGGTTAAATAATGTGATTTTTAGAAGTATTTTCCAATATGTAGTCAAATTAGGGATATTGTTAAATATGCCACGAATGCACATGACATGTCAAAGGTCCATTGAGTGAATTCCCCCGTGAGTGTCATATACCATTGGAATGGCCTCATAATAAAATTTCCAACCATATATCCTTTTATCCCTTTTAAGTTATATAATTGGAGTAAAATTTCCTTCAAAGATAGGGTATCCAAATGGGGCCTAATTGTACTTTGGTTGAGTCGTCTTGATAAAATATTTCATATCCCATCATTCCTATAGAATTATAGGGAGTGATATATATCATTAGAAAGGTCTTAGAATACGATTTCCAACCACATATCCTATGCTCCTATTTGAGTTGTGTAGTTGGAGTAAAATTACTTTCAATGATAGGGTATCCAATTAGGGCATCGAAATTCCAAAAACATTAGTTCCTTCAATATTTATTATATTTATATTGAACATAAGTAGGCTTCCCCTATTTTTGACATCAATGGCAACAATATTTTAAAAAATATTCTCCTCTATCATTGATTGCAATCCTTATTCAATTATCCAATAATAATATAGAACTCCCCTATCTATAATTCTCCTTATTCCTGCAACTCCTTCCCTTTTCACATTAATGGCAAAGGGATTCTCTCCCTGAACTTGCGATTTTCCTTATCTGTAATTCTTTTCCTATTTTCAACTTCTATTAGTGTCTATAAGTTCTCCCCTTTCCTACTATCTCTTCTTATTTCTAAATGTTCTTATTAAACTGATGTTTCTTGTTATTTATAATTCTTCCCCTTTACTGATATCAAGGGAAAGATGCCTCTACCCTTAAACTTACGCATTATTGTTAATTGAATTAATACATCATTTACTTCACTTTCTTCACACATCCTCTATTTCCTAGATCCCACAGACTCAACATTCCTCCCTTGCAACTTATGTTCTAACATCTCAATATTTTTTATGATACCTGCCACCTCTTGCTTCACTTGAAGCTACGTTCTCTTTTATTGATGACTTATTACAAATATATTCTCCATAGAGGAATTTTTCTTTCTTTTAATTTCACTAAGGACATGTATATTATTTGGAGACGTGATTGCATTTTCTACTAATATTCCTAAACCTACTTTTCTTATTTCACATCGTTTGGAATTGAAAGTGAGATCATACCCTTGATCAACCATTTGACCTACACTTGATAGATTTTGTTTAAACCCTTTAAAAAGTAGAACATCTGGAGTTTTTGTCCTTCCATCATCAAGATTGATTGTGACCTTTCCAATAATCCTCGTACCATTATTTCCAAGGATAACACTACCTCCTTTAACTTCATTGAGAGAGAGATATTTTATTTTATAAATTATCATATGATTTGAGCATCTAGTGTCTATACACCATTGGATTTCTTTATCTTGAACACATAGAGTTAGACTGCATTCTTCATGTTTCTTTTGCTTTCTTCTCCATATATTCATACTTGATTTCTATTGATGATGATGTCTTCTTTTCTTCTTTGATCTTCAGACCTTAATATATTGCTTTTGCAATCATGCGTTTTGTGTATGAAATTGTTGCACTTGAAACATTCAATGTGATCCAATAAGGGAGAAAATGAATTAAGGTTCTTCATTTGATTGTTGTTGGTTTCTAAATTTGATTGAGCTACTTACAAAGGTCTAACAAAAACATTTGTTGCCTCTTGATCTACAATAGTTTTCTTTACGGTGAAAGTTACGACAAATAAAACACTATCTATTAAAGAAATTCTAGTGCCTTGATGTGAATGGTATTCTTGGAGGAATTTATTATTTTGAAGTAATTGGCTTGCTTTTGATGCTTGCTTGATGAAGTCCAGACTTTTGTTTCTTTCCATTGTTACTTGTGGGGTTGATCTGATTTTTCTTTAACTAATCCTCACTTTCTTTCCTACTTTTTTTATGGCTAGCTTAATCAATATTCTGTTAATATTTAGCTTTCTTTATCACTCTATTTGATTGATTTTTGGTTCTTTTAAGCACATTGACATAACTCTTAGGTTCTCCTATCTTTGATGCATTTTCAATTGATTATCCCTTGACAACTTCATGATAACTGATGCCTACTTTAGTAAAAGGGGGTATCTGGCTACTGACTAAATTATCCAATATCTCAGAAACTATTCCAAACTTTAGCTAATCATTTGTATTACAAGATCATTTCTCAAGGAAACAATCTAAGCTTCTAGTTTCTCACAATATCTTTCCTTTTCTTCCAATTGGCTTGTCACCACTTCTTCCATTCTCCTTGCTTCTTCTAATTGAGTTTTAAGGATGAAAACCATTTTATTTGTTTCATAAATATCATGATCCTTATCTTCATACTCTTGTAATAACTCCTTCTAACTTATTATTATTATTATTATTATTATTATTATGATTGTCTCTTTATCTCTTCTAAGGAAACAAAGAACTCACCTTGAAAATATTTCTTACCATGAATTTCCTCCTCTGCATTTGCCTTCTTTTCCCCTTTATCTTTATTTTGTTGATAAATAATTTGAGAATTCATGACTCAAAAATCATCTTCATCATGACTTCCTTCATATTTTGCATATGAGTGTCTAGAAGTAAAATGACCTTCATTATCACAACTGAAACATAGTGAAAGATTACCTTTTCCTTTACTAGTTCCTTTTGATATAGATTGTACCACATATAGGAATTCTTCTTTATCATCATTAGATGCATCTTCATCACTATCTTTTGATGAGTTTCTATCATCCTTGGAATAAAAGCTCCTCTTCTTAAGAGATCTTAACTTCCTATTTCTAGGAAATATGCCTCCATTTCTATGTAATTTTTCATCATCACTATCTTCCAATTACCCATGTAGAGATTTTGAAGAATAGTGACCTATTCTACCACACTTAGATATTTGAATGGTAACTTACTTTTATATTTTCTAGAAACTCTTTTCATCTTTGTCACGAAAAGAACTTCTTCTTCATCTAATTTAGGGCTAGAGTGATCATTGTTCTTGTGTCCTTATGTTTTCTTTAATGCTTTGAAGTTCGCTTCCTTTAGTCCAAGCTTCTCTTTTCTTGTTCTTGTCTAGGGAAAATTTTAGGGGCAAATACTCGAAGGTGGGCTAAGTTTTCAATTAATGTCCACCTCCATGTACAAGAGTCCATAATATCATATCATAGCTGCTACAAGATTATTTTACATTCATACAATGCAAAAATGCTAAAATGTACACCACATATAAAGAAGGGAACCCTTGGTCCTTCAAATAATATTTCTAACTATCTTCAAATTACAATACAATGCTAAAAACTTACAAAGGTTTAGCACTCATCCTTATCCGAAAATAACAACAAGAACCACCCCTAAGTTTTCCCAAAACCATATCCTAAATGAAAAAGCAAAACACCCCAACTCATTCCAACCTTTTCTTGCATGAATCGGGCACAAAGTTCCTTGGCGTAGGTGTGTCAATTGCTCAACTCAACCTAGACTCCTCTTGGCTTGCTGCAATAAACCAGAACTCAACCTTCAGTTCATTCCTCTAGCAATGCACACAATCAATTCTCCTCGGTTCATCTCTTCTCTATTTTGAAGGTAGAGCGAGTCCCATGCAACTTTCTCCCTCCATTCGAACCTGTAGTTCGTAGAGTCACTTCACGCTTGTTTGTTCCATATTCCTTTGGATCTATTCAACATTTTACCTTCCATTCCATTCATTCCACATGTTAACTTATACTCAACCACAATGAGTGAAGGGTTGCATTGGACTGTCTAGCTAATGCTTCATCTCTCAGGCCAACTTTTGTTCCATCTCATGCGCGTTTGTTTCCAGCATGCTTGTTCTAGTTTGAGGCAGTTCATTCAATCTCAAGTGTGTTCATTCGGGCTTGGGCACCTCTCCACCTCAGGTGTGTTCATGCTGACTCAAGCACCCTTGCTCCACTCCAACTTAGGCGCACTTGTGCTGACTCGGGTGCCTCATTCCATTTGGGCACTCTCAGTCCAGTTGGGAGCTCTTGAGTCATTTGGAAGCACCACCAAGATATCACACAATCGTCACAAATCATGTGATGCTTGTCTTGTCTAGTGACTCAACTCGTCTAACTCCTGACACTCATGGGCACTCAAGCATGGAGGCTTGATATAGGGGCCTTCATTACTTTTTCCGCCTCATTCCCCAAGATTGGCTTTTTCCTCTTAGAATTTTATACGATTGAGTTAAAATTTTAAATTTTATATGACAAAGTCTAATGTGACTTTTTTTATTAAATCTAATGAAACACATCTTTATTTCAAATGCATAAATAAAATTAGAACTTTAAAAACCCAGAAAACACTAAAATATAATAATTTGTAACAAAAACTTTTTGACCCAAAAATAACTAAAACATAGAGCCTTAAAAACTCACACCAAAGTTAAATATACAATTTTAACCATGTGAGACAAAAACCTTGACTAAAAAATAACTAAAACATAAAATCTTTATGCTACTATTTTATAAAATAAGATAAGAAACAATTTTAACCTTTTTTAATCTCCTCATCCCTTATTTAGCGTTTTTACCTCTTAAAAACTAAATTCTAAAAGTTCATTTGTACTGTTTTATATTTTTATTTTAATAAACCTAGTAAACACATCTCCTTTTTAATATAACTTAACCTAGTTCCTATTATTTTTATATTACAACTTTTTTACTTAACTTGTTAATAAAATTTGGATTAATTATATTACAACTTTTTTATTTAACTGGTTAATTAAATTTGGATTAATTATATTATTATAACTATTAAATTTAAAAAATGCGTACGATACCGGTAATGAATTATGTGCGTTTGGATAACTCTCCGTAATTATTTACATATTTTAATCTGGATCTGCACCATCAGAAACTCATGGCTCACCTTGATGGGATGAACACGCAATGTGAACCATTCAATATTCTCTTCAATCTCCGTATTGGACACATCAGTACTGTCATTTTCCGTTACTCTCCGTATGGTGGTCTCAGAGCCCCTGAGACCAGACACTCTTCGAAGCCATTTTCCTCTCCGGATAACTTTCATTGTTGCTATAATGATTGTTATCGTTAATGATTAGGGTTTGATGGTTTGGACAGAAGAAAATTTAAACAAAAACGCCCAGAAAATCAACATGCACGTTGGCCATGGATGGCAGGCCAAATCGCAATCAAAACCATGAAGCAATACCATACGGTTCGAAAAAGGCGGCAACAATCATCTAATCATCATAAGATGTCAAGTATTATCTGAAATATTATTAAAATAAATGTTACATTTGCAAAAGATTATTACTCGCAGATTATTTATTTCGCTGTGCAAAACTTTTTCTGTGGGTTCAGATATATCCGAAATCTTTGTTGTTTTTGCTTTTTTCGGAAGAAACCACACAGTGGGCTATCGAACGCTGAGAAAACTCTCAGAAAACTAATCGTATGTAATCGCGACATTCTTCCCGTTTTTATCCACTCTATTTCATTGAATATATATTTTCAATAATCAACACATCCCCTCGTTGGTATGAATTCTGTATCAGCAGTTTCGCTTTTAGTATTTTTGAGTTTTAATCAATTTCTGCATCTCACTAACGAAAGCTCGCAAATTCCCTTTCGAAGATCCTCCGTCTCCAACAGCTTGTGAAGCAATCTCCTTCAATTTCTCTGCGCGTCTCCTCATCTCCTTGCCTTCATCTTTTGTTAATACAAGCCTCACAACTTCCTTCACTCTTTCCTCCTCAGGAATCCCTTCTCTGTGCTCGCAAAACTGGAGACCTGCTCCAAACTGCTCGGCGACTTGCTTGGAATTGAAGTGCTGATCTCCAAACATCGGCCATGTGATCATAGGGATGCCCAAAGTTATACTCTCCAGTGTGGAGTTCCAACCGCAGTGGGTCATGAAGGCGCCTGTCGACGGGTGGGAAAGAATAAGAAGCTGAGGCGCCCATCCCCATATCATCAATCCTAGCCCTTTCATTTTCATTCTTTCTTCAAAACCATCAGGAAGATAGGCTTCAATGTTTACATCACCTGCTCTTGTGTCTGCTGGCGTGGTTTCGAGTTTGGGGGCAAATTTGATGGCCCAAACGAATGGCTGCTCGCTGGCTTCCAGTCCCCTCGCCAACGCAGAAGTCTGTTGTTCCGATAAGAAGGTCTGGCTTCCGAACTGTAAGATTTTGATTCCGAACTGTAAGATTTTGAGATGAACTGATCTAGATTTGCAAAACAATAAACAAGCTTGCAAGAGAAGGAAGGAAGCGAGCAAAAATTGAGAAAAGAATGAATGAATTGATTCTTCAATATTAATTTTAGAATAAATACATAAAAGCGACTATACATGCAATAACTAAAACTAACTAAAGCTAATGTGTACATGCAATAACTAAAGCTAACTAAAGCTTAGTTGTACATGCAATAACTAAAGCTAACTAAAGCTAATGTGTACATGTGCCACATGCAAGCAATGAGTTAACTGGAGCTAATCTAGGTGCATGTACACCAACACAGCTGGTCTAAGTGCATGTACGTGCATGTACACCAACACCCCCCCTTAAGCATAATTTAGGCGAGTGTGATGCAAAATTAATGAGTCCCGGCAACACGGCCATTTTAGGTACCCATATACAATGCATAAAAAAATGAGGAAAGAGGGAAAACCCAGTGGGAAGAAAAACCCCCCTCAAAAATATAATGCAAAAGTAGAGAAAAGACAACTGCTAGGCAGTCGTGTCCTTCACCCCGAGACGATCTCACAGGAATCGAAACTTCTGCTCAGTGAAAGTCTTGGTGAAGATGTCAGCGATCTGCTCGGAACTAGGACAATACTGAAAATCGATGATCCCATCATGAATGAGTTCTCTAATGAAGTGCATGTGGATCTCGATGTGTTTGGTACGTTGCCACTGCACTGGATCTCTGCAAAACTTTAGCATACTTTGATTATCGCACCAGATGACAGTTGGATGATGGACACTAATCCCAAGCTCAGATAGGAAATGTTGTAGCCAAATTGCCTGAATAGTGGCATTGACTGCTCCTCTATACTCGGCCTCTGCTGATGATAAAGCAATGGCAGCCTGCTTCTTACTTGACCAACAAATTGGGCCCGATCCCAAACTAAGTACATAACCGGAAGTAGACTTGCAATCAATGGTGTCGCCAGCCCAGTCTGAATCTGTGAACCCGATGAGATTCAAAGAACAATTGGTTGCATAATGAATCCCATAGGTGATTGTCCCCTGGACATATCGAAGGATGCGCTTTGTAGCGTTCCAGTGTAACTCATGTGGCTCCTGCATGTATCTGAAAACTGCTCTGACAGCATAGGAGAGATCATGACGGGAGTGAGTGAGATAAAGAAGACTTCCCACAAGCTGGCAATACAATGTCCAATCAACCAATGGTGTGTCTTTGCCATTCTCAAGCTTTATCCCTGATAAGAAAGGTGTGGCTGCTGGCTTGCAGTCACTCATGTGAAATCGTGCCAAAAGATCTCTGGCATATTTTGGTTAAGAAATGGTAATGCCAGAATCACGCTGATGGATCTCTAGTCCAAGGAAGAAATTTAGCAAGCCTATGTCGGTCATAGAAAACCGCTTATGCAATGCAGTTTTGATGTTAGTAATGGCAGAAGCTGAACTACCCGTTATCAAAAGATCATCTACGTAGAGTACTATGATCAACAAGGAGTCAATTTTCTTCAGAAAATAAACATTAGAATCAGATTTGCAGCGTACAAACTTTTGAGATAACAAATAAGAATCCATCTTCGCATACCATGCTCTAGGTGCCTGCTTGAGGCCATAGAGAGACTTCTTTAGTTTGCATACCAGAGATGAATTCTGCATGTATCCCGGTGGCTGCTCCATGTAGATTTCCTCCTATAGATCACCATGAAGAAAGGCATTCTTCACATCCATATGATGCACCTCCCATCCTCTTGCTGCTGCAATGGAGAGAGCTAGCCGAATGGAATCCATTTTTTCCACTAGAGAAAAAGTCTCATCATAGTCAACACCATGTACTTGCTGAAAACCTTTTGCTACCAATCGTGCCTTATATCGACTAACTTGGCCATTTGATACTTTCTTGGTGCGGTAAACCCACTTGCATCTCACAAGTTTGCGATTTAAAGGTAGCGGAACCAAATCCCAAGTCTGGTTCTCAATGAGAGAGTTATATTCCTCATCCATGGCAGCTTCCCATTCAGGATGCCCATTTGCTTCTGCATAAGTTTGTGGATCAGATCCATGCATCATATAAGCATGCATGGGCATGGATGGCTCCATAGCTAAGAGTGCTTGCGGATCTTTCTCAAACAGAGGGATAGAGGCAGGATCATCAAGGATATCACTCATGTTGCACCATTTTTGTGTTGAAGGTGGTCGAGAATCTTCCGAACTACGTGCAGAAGTATGATCTCGATGTTCAACAACTGGTGGTCTAACAGGGGTCACAGGAAGAGACTCATCGTCATCAGAATGCTAGTCTGAAGTTTCATCTGCATACTCATCAATGAGTGGTGATGGAAACTTGGTAACAAGTTCATCTTCTGGTGCATGCAAAATATCTTCGTCAAAATTTACACTCCTTTCAATAAAGAGCTCTTCAGTGTGGATATCAAGCAATCTGTACCCTTTGACTTCATTAGAATATCCAACAAACATGCATGCTTTGCTTTGAGGCTCCAAAGCCTTTCTCTTCTCTGGAGGAATGCGGGCCCATACTCCAGATCCAAAAATGAGGAAATGACTAACTTCAGGTTGCATGCTAGTCCAAGCCTCAAAAGGTGTTTTTCTAGTAATAGATTTATGAGGAGATCTTTTCTGGATGTATGAGGCACAATTAATAGCTTCAGCCCACAATTTCGACGGAAGAGATCTTGCATGCAACATGCAATTAGCCATCTCTTTCCAAGATCGATTTTTCCTTTCAGCCACGCCATTTTGTTGTGGAGTGTAAGGAACTGTATGCCTGCTTCATCACAAAGATTCTTGATATCTTTGTTGACATATTCCGTTCCATTATCTGTGCGGAGTATCTTGATGCGTTTTCCAGACTGATTTTCCGCATGCGCTTTGAAAATCTTTAGATGTTGAAAAACTTTAGACTTGAGTTTCAAGAAGTAAACCCAAGTGAATCTCGTGTAATCATCTATAAATGACAACACATATCTTGCTTTTCTCATTGAAAGCACCAGAAATGGACCCATGAGATCATTGTGTACAAGTTCCAAAGGTGAAGAGGCTCTCCATGCATGCCCCTTCTCGAATTTTTCTTATGGATGCTTTCCAAGAGCACATCCATTACAAACACCATCTGAAAATTCAATGGTTGGCAATACTTTGACCATCCCTTGCTTACTAAGCTGTTGCATATATCTGAAATTCAAGTGCCCAAATCTCTCGTGCCAAATCCTACTTTCTTCATTTGCATACATAAGTAGAAAAATAGAATTTGATTGAGGAACAAAATCAGAAAATGTATACAGACGAGATTGATCATTTACCTTGCTAGATGCAATCTTCAAATTGGTTTGCATGTCATAAATGCTCATGGAATCAGGGGTAAATTCCACTTTCCTTCCGCTCCCTATGTGTGTCATCTGATACACTCAGAGAAGATTCACAGAAAGCCTTGGAATATGCAAGACATTTTCAAAACTTCCATCTTCGAATTGCACTCTTCCTTGTCCAGTTGCTGCAACTGCAGAATTATCCCCCATGAGAATGGGAGGACCTGAGTATGCATGTAGAGAAGAAAAGGATTCCTTTGAAGAAGCCATATGATGTGAAGCTCCTGAATCGATGATCCATTCTTGTGGTGCAGAATGAAGAACAATCAAAGCATGCCCGTTACCTCTTGGATCTGGTGCTTTTTCTCCAGACTTCGTCTTAGCATTCTCACGAATGTGGTCTCCAAGATTGTGTTGTTGGAGTGTCTGCGCCATAAGATCTGTAGTCTTCTTCATGCATGCAGATTCAAGATGAAAACCACGGTGGCAATAATTGCACATTGATTTCCCTTTCGTTCCTTTCCTTTCCTTTGAGCCAGATGATCCATCAGGGGGTTTGGGATGTCCTCCCTTTCTTGGATCAGGATCCTTCTTCCCTTTTCCTTTCTGATGGTCTTTGGAATTTGCCTTTCCTTTCGCATGCACAGTAAGTGCATGCACTTTGGAATTTTTAAGTGTGACCATTTTGATGAGCTTATCTTGCTCATGCATCAAAGACTGAATAAAAGAATCCAGTGAGGGCATCTTCCAAGCTGCACCACTTGCAGATCTAACTGTGTGGAATGTAGAGACGAATACTGCATACTCTGGACCAAGTTTTGATAAAATGGAAAGAATCAACTGATTTTCTTGCTTGGATTGGTCGATCCCGCATCTTTTTCAGCTGAACCAATAAGGCTTTATACCTTGTGAAAAAATCTTGAATGTTCTCAAAGTTTCTCGGATCTAATGAGTTTAACTTATTTTCGAGAATGTGACCTTGCATTTCATCCTGTTTTCCAAACAATCGTTCCAGAATTTTCCATACTTCATTTGGAGTTGAACATGATTCAACATGAAATAGCAGTTCCGGAGAAATAGATAAACATAGGATGCCGAAGGCCTTGTCCATGCGATTGAAATATCTTGTTTTCTCCATTGCCGATGTTGGTTCAACTTCCGTTTCCATGGTTATTCGAAATATGCCTCTACTTCTGAGATGAAGTTGAATCTTTGGCTTCCATTCGAAATAATTATATGGAGTGAGAATTGCCGATTGTGGAAACTCCAATTTAGACTCCATTCTTTGTTGTACCTGCAAATAAAATTGCTTGTGCACTGATTACAAATCCCAATGCTCTGATACCATGTAAGATATTTGAGATACACATATCTAGATCTGCAAAACAATAAACAAGCTTGCAAGAGAAGGAAGGAAGCGAGCAAGAATTGAGAAAAGAATGAAAAATTAATTCTACAATATTGTTTTAGAATAAATACATAAAAGCAACATGCAATAACTAAAGCTAAGTGTGCTTTATCTTATATGTTAATGTGTACATGTGTCACATGCAAGCAATAAGTTAACTGGAGCTAATTTAGCTGCATGTACACCAACACAACTAGTGTAAGTGCATGTACACCAACAGTTTAACAAAACAAAACAAATTGAATACCTGAAAAAACATAAGAAATTCTGCTAAACTCATACCTGGTAGCTGTCCGACAATTTCGGTCTGTCGTAGCTCTTTTCCGGTACGCAATGACCCACTTCCACAATATCAGAGTCTTTTGACAACACAAAGAAAAAGGAAACTATGAGAATGGCGAGGATTCACCAGCCTAGTTGTTCCTTCCAAGACTCAACAGAATGAAAGCGCTGAGAGTTACTCACAGAGAACCTGCTCACTGAGAACCTTCTGTCGAAAGATGGAGCCAGAGCACTCGAAGAAACCCTCTCTGCAAAGAGGTGAGAGCAGAAACCCTCCACAGCAAAATGTCAACAGGAAAAACCACAACTCGCGCATGATTTCGACTTAACACCTCTGCCACCACGATTTCGACTTAACATCTCTGCGACCACCGTCGGATGTCCAGCTGCAGCGAGGACGGTAGATTTTGGCATAGTCAACAAAGCGGCGATCTGCCAGACTCTATCGAACCTTCGCGAAGGAATGGCCCCGGATCCCTAGGCACGTGGCCAGGCCAACTTAATGACAAACATAAGGGAATGGTACAGTGGAAGAAGATATGATGAATATGCATTTAATCAGACTTATGTCCCCAAGCTGAAGGCATTAAGACATAGCCATCGATACATTTAAGTTCAACCAAACCTTTATACAATAAACAGGGCATAGCGACCACTTTTACAGTTCTAAGGTTACAAAGAATATTTAACCATACGCAGGAAAGAAAATATTTAAATACTCTGAGCTTAATGTGTCTAAACCGCAATGATGTTTATGTGATTGCTTGAGTTCATAATTGGTGATGGTAAGTATCTTTAATTTTGAGTAGTAAAACAAAAAAATATCTTTCGTTTACTTAGTGATTTTTTTTAATTATGGGTGTGCGACAGAAGTGGCAGTGAATTCCCAGACACCTAAGTGCAACGTTCAGGTCATGGGAAGGAACGATACAAAACATCGATTCATTTTGACAGGAAATCGAGGAAGCATAAAGGAAAGGCATGGATACCCTAATTTTTACAATTTTACTGTCGTTTCATTTTTAACTTTATTTACCCTAAGGGCATCAACGCTTTTTATTCTTAATTTTTAGATATAAATATTTTTAATAAAATAGCTCATATAAACAAAATAAACGTACACGAAAACATTATCTGGAATAAAAAAATTCCAAAACATAACCTTAATCCCTATATCCCTACCGCATATTATATTAGAATTTCTGAAAAAAAAGGTAAAAATACCTAAATGTAATATAAAAGGAAATAGCGTAAAAGTTCCAACAATTTGAAGAATTACCTGAGCCATGAGGAATAAACCGTAGTGAAATTTCAATCCACCCAGACGATCTCCTTTGAGCTGAGTAGAAAAATTTCATCCATAACAGCATATGATTTAAGTTACAGACAAATGACTACAATCCTTGCAGACATGATTTATTGTACGATTTAAAATGTAAATTTCAGAATAATTAGGAGCAGTTCAAAATAATTCAATCCTGCTATAGCTGCAAAGATCTTGAGTAATCCGTAGCTTATTAACATGGCCATCCACCCTGCTATCAGTACTCTCAGAGTTCCTTTTACCACGGGAGAGCGGCCATAGTAAGCTCCGATTGCACCAAAAGACAACGGTCACGCTGGACACGAATGCCAGCACTCCAACTCTAAGGGCGTTACAGGATATAAATACTGCTGAGAGTAAGGACACCGCTCCTCCCACAGAAAATGCGAAGGCAGATGCAAGCGCTGCCTGCAACGGGTTGGGCAGACTTTCATCCCTAATAGGGTTTCCTAGGTTGTTTGTTCTTATTTTCATGGTAGAGACTTCTACATCACGTTGAGCAGACACACAAACAAATTCCCCAATCACCATACTGCAAGCTACTGCCAGCAGGGATGCCAAGCCTGTTACAGCCATAGTCTTTGCATTTGATTGGACTGCTCCCACTCCTACCGTTAACGATGCCGTGGTCACCAATTCATCGTTGGTTCCCAACACAGCAGCCCAAAGCCACTGCCCTCTTTTCTGGGAATTATCTCTACTTTTTCCATCTTTCTCCGTCCTTCCTGTCCACTTATGAAGTGGTGTGTTTATAATGCTAACATCTAATTGTTGAGGAGATGGGGATAATCCTATAACCTCCCCGTTCATTATTGTAGGATTGGCATCTCTGGCCGCCATTTCCAAATGAAATGGTGACTTCTCTGTCAGATGATCAAGGAAAACAAAGCAAACGGTGACAGCAATGTAGATCATATTGATAGATCACATCATTAATTTGTACGGCCGGCCGTTGCCCGCCATCAGCATATTCGGTCTGAGGGCAGGGTGCCCTTCATTCAACGTGTGTGATAAGCGTGTTTTCGTGTATTTTGGCAATTTTGCTGTTATTAAATTAGATTTCAATGTGAATGTGATGATTCTCGGCATCTATGTTTGCATGCGTAGTGAATAAGGCAGAGTCGCGACTCACGACCTACATACATTTCATTTTCACAAGAACACCGATCTGCGATAGGCATGCTAACTTTCATCACCATACAGAAGAAGAGGGATCACAAAATCAAGGGCGAATTTAGCGTAACATCAAAATTTTATATTCTTATAGCCATGCGGAACATGTCTTCAGAGTTGCGTATTGGTATTCCATTATTAGTTTACACACAATTTATTTTGTGAAATTTGACTTTCTAGATATATATTAAATATTTTGAAACTTAAGAGAAAAATTAAGGTTTATAGGCATGCTAAACCCTACTTCTTAATCTTTCAATTGAAAGAATTATGATGCATTTAAGAATTTTATTCTTATTCGAATTGAAGCTTCTGTGATCTATATCATAATGTATAAAATGCTTTTTCGGAATAAATCACATTGAAGATTTTGGTCCACGCATTTCAAATCAACAAGTGTGGTTCATCTCTAGAACACAATGAAGAAGCAGACCTAGGAAGAGGGTTAAATAGGGAGAGAGGCCAACCTAACAGCCAGAAAAATGGCTATATTTAACTAGGGGAGGTAAAGGGAAAATTTTAATATTATTTAAATAGATTTAATTATTTTAATAATTGTTTATTTAATCAATATATATTAAAGTCAACTTATTAACCCAATGTTTATATTTGACTAGAGTTTTGATAATATTAATAAATTTATAAAATGGTTTTATTTATCTTATTAATTAATTAATAAAAACGTCCATTATTATTATTTTGTTACTGTTTCTCATATTTTTTTCATTTTTAGATATTAAATTTTAGTGTTACTAAATATTAATACTAATAGATATCAACTTTTCATATTACTAAATACTAATGATATTAAAATTGATAATATTCTTATTCTTAAATTAGATAAAGCAACACCACCATAGTCATGAATTCAACGGACTATGAATATAAGCTCCTTGAAATTGCATCTTCCTCTCTTTATAAATAGTTTGCTACAAACCCTATCAATTCAATTATTTCCATTTTCATTAAAGTGCTATCAAATCTTCCTCTTTTCCTCACCCCCAATTCAAAATTGTCTTATCTCGTCCCACCCTATAAATTTTACAATCTAGGAGCAATTCAAAATTCATAAGAAAGGCATTCCCCTTAGGCTCATAGTCAATGCCATTTGAGCATCTAGGCACACACTCTCTCAGTTTCTTGTTGATAAGTTTCAACCATTCATTTGAAACTCCCCTTCTTTCATTAAGGACTCAACCCATTTTAATCAAAAGTCCTCACCTTCGCCTCAACTCGAATGACATCATGATCAACTTTGATGTGGTATACCTATTCACAAAAATCCCTGTACTTGAAACCCTCAATTTAATCTCCATCCTTGTTGATCCTAAAACCCCTAGCCTCATAAAAATTTTCCTCGACTACACTTTATTTTCCTTTTGTGGCACGCGTTACAAAAAAATTGAAGACACTCAAATGGGATCCTCACTATCTCATTGATCGAAAATATTTTCATGGATCATTTTGAATTTAAAGCAATCAAAACTTTGCACCTCATTTGACAATTGTGGACGTTATCTTTGTAATGTGATCTCATGGGATTCATGCCTTCCATGGCTTCTTGAACTACCTCAAGAACTTGTCCCCTCACATCCAATTTACTATGGAATTAGAAGAAAACTCTTCTTTACCTTTTTTGGATGTGTTGCTTTCCTGTGGTCCTGATGGTTCACTTTTTCATTAAGTGTTCCACAAAAATTCCCACATTGAATGTAACCTTCATTCCTACTCCCATCACCATCTAGCCCAAAAATATGCCATCCTAAAACCACTATTTTCCACGGCTATTCACATCTTTGATCCCAATCTTGTGTCTAAAGAAAAATACCATCTATTTAAAGCCTTTAAAAATATATAAATAAATAAAAATAATGGTTATTCCTCCAACCAAATCAATAAGGCTTACCGAGTATCTCAACTCCCTTCCTCTAAGCAACCTCCAACACTGCCCCCTAAATATATGATTTCACTTCCCTATATAAAAGAGAATAGTGATCACATCTATAAAATATTAGTGAAGAAAAACATTAAAACTCTCTTCAAACCCTTCAAGACATTAAAACAATTATTCAATTCTCCCAAAGGTTAATTAATCCATTGACGAACCCCCAAAATTAAAAATATCATCCTCCTATAGAAATTATTATATTGGCCAAACATGTAGATTCGTAAAAGCCTGTATGAAGGACCATATGGATGATGTTTATCATAATCGTCTTTAAAAATTTGTCATATCTTACTCCTTCAAATATAAACAAATTATCTTCTTTAACCAAGCAAAAATTATCACCCCCACTCCCTTTTATTCCACCTATATTATTCATGAAGCCCTCGAAATAAAAAAGCATGCAAATAGATTTAACTATGACGACGACTACAAGTTTATCCATTCTTGGAAACATCTAATTCACGACCTTAATCTTTGATCTCTTGCCCTTACATGGTCTCAATTTATTTCCTCTTTCACTTCATTTTGCTTTCCTTCTCTTTCATTTTTTATCATCAATTTAATTTTCAATTCTTTATCTTTTATTAATCTCCGTCGCCCAAGTATATAATTCCCTTGCATTATTGTATTTACTTATTTATTATTTACTTATAGATCTCTTCCCATCAATACTATTAATTAAATTACTTCCATTGTCACTAAAGCTATAAAATCTTCTTCTCTTCCCCCATTCCCCAAATTCAAAAGTGTCTTACCTCGTCCTGCCCTATAACTCCTAGAATAGATGGGAAACCAAAAATTCATAAAATGACATTCCTCTTAGGCCCATAATCAGTTCCATTGGAGTGCCTACACATGGTTTCTCTCAATCTCTTGTTGATAAGCTTCAACCCTTCGTTGGAAGCTCCTTTCATTAAAGAATCAACCCATTTTGTTCAAAATAACTCTCACCTTTGCATCAATTCCAATGGCATCGTGGTAATGTTTGATGTGGTATCCTTATTCACAAAAATACCTATACCTGGAACCCTCAATTTAAACACCAACCTTGTTGATCTCGAAACCCTTAACATGATAAAAATATACCTCAACTACACATTATTTTCCTTATGTGGCACATGTTACGAACAAACTGAAGACACCACAATGGGGTCCATGTTATCATTCGTGATCGTAAATATTTTCATGGATCAATTTGAAGTTAGAGCCATCAAATCTTGGCATCTCAAGCCAAGATGTTGATAGTAATTTTTGGTTCATAGCTTTGTCATTATGACTCATGGGATTCCATCCCTTCATGATTTCATGAACCACCCCAATAGTGTATCATCCTAAATCTAATTCACTATGGAATTAGAATAAAACTCTTCTTTACCATTTCTAGATGCGTTGGTCTGTTGTCGTCGTGGTAGTTCACTTTCTTATCAATTGTTCTACAAAAACACTAACCTTGGTTGATACCTCCATTCCCACGCCCACCATGATCTAGCCCAGAAATATTCCATCCTAAAAACACTCTTTTCTAAGGCTATTCACATCTATGGTCCCCACCTCTCTAAAGAAAAATATCAACTCACAAAAACCCTCAAAAATAAAAGAATAAAAATAAAAACAATGTTTATTTCTCCATCAAAATCAATAAGGCCTATTAGACAAATCGATTCAATTCCTCTAAGCAACCACCAACCCACCCCCTAGAGCTATGATTTCACTTCCCTATATAAAATGGACCACTGATCACATCTCTAAAATATTAGCCAAGAAAAATAGTAAATCTCCTTCAAGATATTAAAAAATTTATTCAGCTCTCCTAATGATCACTTGGATCCATTGACAGGCTCTGGAGATTATAAAGTTCCATGCTCCCATGGAAATTCTTATATTGTCCAAACTGGTAGATCCATAAAATCTTATATAAAGGAAAAGATAGATGATACATGTCATGAATGCTTTTTAAAATCTTCCTTAGTTGAACCCACATTCAAATATAAACACCTTATATGTTTTGACAAAGCTAAGATCCTTACCCCCACTCCCTTCTATTCCACCCTAATTATCAGTGAAGCCCTCAAAATCAAACTTTCTAAATAAATTTAATTAGGATTATGGCTACAAGTTAAGCCATTCTTTGAAACCTATAATTCACAACCTTCAACTTTGATATGTCGCACCGTGCATGGTCTCATATAAATTTCCTCTTCCGTTGTGTTCATTCTCTTTCATTTTTTATCATCAATTTAATTTTCATTTCTATATATTTTATTAATCTTCCCCCAAGTATATAATCCCCTCACATTCACACTCCAATTATTTATTTTATTTTATTTATATTATTTTTCCTTTTTTTTAATTATTTAATTATTAATTTCCTAAAAATTAAAAAATTATAATTAGAAATACACTAATTTTTCCCCCAATATACAATTTTATTGATTGGTTTAACTCTTATCTATTGAATTCTAACATTCCTTATTAACCTACCAAACCTAACATTCCTCTCTCCTTTTTTTGCACCTATATAATCCTATTTGCACTCTTTTCTAATCATTTTGCTTCATTTGGTTTATTAGGATGGATGAAGTGTCTACCCCAAACATTCGACATTATCCTCAATCCACATACAGTAAAGATATGGAGAAATAACATCACTATAAACATTTATTTATAAATTATTATTATATATTTTATAATTAATTATCACAATATAATTACACCGAAGGCGTTTGTTTTTGAAATTGGTTAGGTTAGGAATTGTATACTCTTTTAATCTCAGTTTGACATCTTTCCATCTATTGTTTTGCCTATATGATATTTTTCCAAAATTTCCGCATCTCCTGCTGCCAAATCCACGTAGAGCGCAAGAAAAGTGTTGATGTTATCTTCTTCTCTTCCGCTTCTGCCTCCACTGGTAGTTGATGTCTCCTTCTGGATACTCATGCTCATAGCACTTGGAATATTAGCAATCTCTCACTGCGAAACCAACGATTGCAGACTGTGGCAACACAAGGCCAAATCAATGGCGCATAAAACAATTTTTGAGGTAAAAAATATCAACACCAAAAATTGTGACTGGTTGTAATTACTTGCAGCATGAAGTTTTGATCAGGGGATCAATTTAGTGCTCAAAATTAAAAGTGCTTAAAATGGTTCGAAACCTATACGATTGGATAAGTATCGTTGATCTGAATCCAACGCAGCTCATTTCACTCAAAACTAATATGGCATGCTCCTCATATTGTGCACTGATTGATTTGCCAAACAACTAAAATTTTAAAAGTTGAGTTGTAGGTACGCTGAATTAGTAGTTTGTACGATGACTCGGTGGATGACTGTATTTTTATGGGCCTATGGCCAATTGACACTTGTCTCATTATGATTGTCTCAAATGTTTTATTTATGTTGGCTCTGTAAAGTTTGGTCCAATAGTTGAGGGCCACGTGGGCCAATTAGGGGTTATCACGTCGCCTCCAAAGGTTGGTTCAAAAATTTGGTATGAGGCCTAACTACCTCCAAAGGATTCCAAACTGCAACCTATAGCACACAACAACATGCCAGCACCAATTTTCCACAAGTGTTAATAACATTGGCAGAGGTGTTCTATATCAAGTTTATAAAAAGCACCATTAGAGGACGGGTTCGGGCTAAGCCTTAGTGCCTGGACAACACAATGCCCATGGGACTAGAGGTGGAGGGCCCAAGGGCCTAAGCCTTAGTCCAGCCCAAGGCCATATCCTGCAACACCAAAAACAGTTGGAACCACATAAAAAACTAGAGGCAGAACGTTGGAGCGGGCCAGCCCTGGGGTCACATGGCACCCCATAGCATCGGGTGCGTGGAAATGCAGAGGGGGCCAACCCAAGGTGGCTAGCTCCAAGGCCACATGACGGGCCATAGAACCAAGAGTGTGTGGAATAAGGGCGCTATCTGTAGGTCACTGGGACCAAATGTTACTTGGAGTGCGACTAAACCAAAGGGCACGGAGTTAGGCCCTGGAATCTTGACCCTAAATGTGGTCATATGCGCCAACGTGACCAAACTTTTTGGGGCTAAGTGCTTAATAGGTGGATTAACGGTCCTATAATTTCCCCTATTGGGCAGGATTATAGGCCATATTTATGTGTCGGTTCCGGGTTTAGGGTGCTTAAGCCAGATTTTGGTCCAATTATGGGATGACTAGCCATAGAATTTTCGAAAAACTAGTAACATGCATAACATACTCAATTTTTTGGCCAAATGAGGTGCAAAAAGAAACCCAATGGGGTTTTTTGACAGTGCTAAATCTCTTGGAGACATCAATTTTTTGTTTGAGAAATGTAAAATCATGTAAACAAACATTTGAGCACTTAATGAAAGAGGCCTACATTGGAAGCTGAACTAGGAGATGTAGCCCAGGAGACGGGTGACCTCCTTTATCATGTTTTGTGTTTTAGATATGCTTATTTTGTCTCTGTTTAGATGTAAATTGTAGTTAGTTTCACTTGTTTTATGTTTTTAGTAAATTGATCCTCTATCCAAAAGACATAATTTTCACTTGCAAATTGTTAAAAATATTCAAGTTTACATATTCAAATCATTTTGGTATCATAGCAGTAGGTTATTGTGAAGGTTTGATTTATTTGCAAGTGTTTTTTTTTATGCTGACAAGGTGGAAGCTTAAAAGAGGAGAAGGAGAACTTCCAGAGCCAAGATCTCAAATTTTTTCAAGGAGGACAAACACACCAAGCTTCAATAGTTATGGCACATGAAGAAGGACCTGAAGGGATGTTTGAAGATGAAATAACTTAAAGAAAAGCATTCTTTGAGATGTCTGAAATGGTAAAAGTTTTTTATGAAGTGAGAAATGCAAGGTTGTATGGAGAGAGCTCAAAACATCTAAAATGAGATTAAGGAAAAGGAGACAAGCCTCTAAAAGGGAATGGAGGTAATGGTGATAAACCACCACCTTCACCCCCATCATCCTCATCCTCATCTTGATCCTGATCCTCTACTTCTCCTATCCTTTCACAAACGCCTCCAAATTCTCCAAAATTACATGGTAAAATTCCTTTGCTAAAGCTTGATATTAAGTTTGAATTGCCTATGTATGATTGAGAGATAGATGCTGAGAAATTAGATAATTGGTTTGTCAGATTGATGTGTATTGTAGGATACAAAGAATCAAGGATGATGAAACCAACATTCAACTTGCTTCTCTTAGATTGGAAGGTGCAACAATTATTTGGTGGGAAGCCCAAACTCAAGGGGACATGAAGGAACATGGTAAGAATTTATCCTCTTGGAAGGATTTTTTTGTTGCAATAAGAAGGTAGTTTTTTCCATTAGCATACATGCATAAATATATTATGGATTAGAAAAATTTTAAGCAAGTTGAGGGGCAAAATGTGCAATCTTATACTCAATAATTTAGGAAAATAGCTTTGATTTTGGGTATATCTTTGGCCTCTCAATATACTTTGCTCAAATACACTGGAGAATTATATCGTTACTTGAGACCTACCATTCTCACATTTAACCCTACAAAGCTAGATGAAGTTTGTGTACCAGAAACTCATTTAGAGGCAAGATGGAAAAATGTTTATAAAGAAACTAGTGAGAAATCATTCAAGTATGGAGAAAAAAGAAAGTGGAAATTTAAAGGAAAGTATTAGAAAAATGTTGCAATCAAGAAAGAAGGAGAAAATATCAAATGTAAAAAATGTTCTAAATAAGGCCGTGATGAGTATCACTATTGGAAACTTCATCTCGAAATGACACCCAAAACATTTAATAGCAAGGAGAAAGAAAAGAGTGTTGCAACTACACAATAAGATTCAGGTTTTGATTTTGGGGATGAAACAATGATCAAAACTTTGTGTTTGTAAGATAAGGATAGTGCAAGTACTAGTTCTTCAAGTTGTCTCAATGATACTCAATATGAAAAAAAAATAACAAAGATTTTCCACATTACAGTCATTGTTTGGTCAATTTAGTGTTGTCTAAATTGTTATCATAAATTGTCAACCCGGGGCTCGTAAGCTGATGAAGTGAAGTGTACAATATATACTTAAGCAGCCTTTCCTAGTTCTTTTTGTCGTTTTTATTTTATGTCTAACTTATCTTCCTAATGTGATGTGATGAAGTTATAAACAAGTGAGTGAATGTGTGTGTATGTGGTGATTTCTAAATGCTTCTTGAATTTTAAAGAAAAAACTTGAACAATAACTTGGAATGGAATTAAAGCTTCGAATGAAAGTAAAGCATCAAACAAAAAGACCAATGGCACTAGTCCAATACCTTTACTGCTGATAAGAATGAAAATGACATTTACATTAACTCAGCTGAAAGCAAGAACACTATTCTAACTCCTCTATTGAATCTAAAGTAATGCAAAAATTAAGTGACAAATCACACTACTTCATTCTCCCTTAACATTTTGCCTTTAGCTAAATTGATCATGTGAAAAAGAGTTAGGAGTGAATTAGCAATATGAGTCTAAAACTAAATAAACCAAGCTACAATTAAATGATGTTTTGGTCCCATAAAAGTTAGTGAATTATGATAAACAGAACCATTAAGAGATTAGCAACTTGACAAAACTTCATAAAGTAAACTAAGTAAGGAACTAACTAAGCAAGGAAACTAATAAAAATCAGAACGAAAGTCAGCAGTTTAGATAAGACAACTTCAGATGCCACTAGTGTTAAAAAGAAGAAAAAGAACATTGTCCCGGGCTCCTAATCAAAGCTGTAAAAACACACTGATCAGTCATGAAAAGTACAGAAACGTAAAGCAGCATAACTCAAAACTATACATTAATATACATGATAAATTAAAGAAAAAGAAATGCAGGAAAGTAAATTCAAAGGCTAATGTACAATGGTTGCAGCAGACAGGGGCCCTCCATCCACTTCAACCAAGTTAAAAGATCAGCTATGCAAGTAGAAACAGAACTGTCTTCTTGGAATTAAATCAACACATAATAAAACACAGTGGAGAGCGTAAACGCTTATACAAAAGAGTCTTTAAAACAGAGTTTACAGCAGCAAAAGATTAACTTCCAAAAGCTAACTATTTAGCGTGTAGAAACGCTTTATTTATAGCAAGAACATCAACTGTTCTGTGCGTAAACTAAGCTAACTAACAGCTAGGAAAAAGACATGTTCAGCAGCACCGTGCACGGATCTAGGGAACGGTCATCATGGTTTAATAAATCCGCTGTTGGATTCTTGTCCCCTGTAGTCTTCGTGGATAAAGAAGAGGCCAGCTGTGACTTACGTGCTCCAACTGAACACGCAGAGTCATGCCACCGTTTGCAACCTTGCCGTTTGACCAGAGCTACCTCCACGTTGACCAAGGGTGTAGATGGCCAGTTTGGCTGAGCTGACAGCACACGCACCATGTACACGGTCATACAAACTTGCCCATGTGGCTCTTTTCTCTGGAGGACACCTGGATCATAGCAAACAAGAAAATGGCTGCGAAATCTGGGATTGGCTGCGAAATCAGAGACCGGCTATGGAAATCCTGTATTAGCTGCAGAATTGCAGCACTTGAACCAAAAATCTAAACCAACAGTCAATCATTACCACAATTAGCAAATCATGTTAAAAAGTCCTATAATGTAATGAATTGAACAAGTTGATGAAGGAAATGATGAAAAAAGAAGGAAATGATTAGGAAAAGGCTGTTGGGAGGATGGGTAAATGAGTGCAGTTTTGAGGCTCAACAGTGGCATGGGCAGATGATGTACTTGCAGGAAACCATGCTTTATCAGTTGGAAAATGCTTCGCAATGAGGCTTTTACCACTCCCTCGTCGTCACTCGAAGGAGGTCCAATCAATGGACCATATTTAGGACCTGCTTTTTTTCTATTTCTAAAGCTTCATCCACTTCACGTAGATCCAAACATCAAGGTAATGGCATAACCTGATTTTCACACAAGAGCATCTTAATCCAATTATTCAAAGATCTCAAATACTTACCTCGTGGTCCCTTGAAGAAATGTCACTCCACTTCACTATAACTGACTAAGGTATCAACCGCGAACTCTGTAACAAATCTTGCTATAACCTGATCAAGCCAATGGTCAACAATGCACACGATCTTATCTTCAGAAGCTTCCAACCTCTGCACTAGCTTCAAGGTCCACACTATCGGACTGTCAAGTCTCCACCTTCCTTGGTTGTCTTCTAATTTAGCGATCCACTCGTATAGTTCGATCGGGAAGGTGCAGAAGAAAATTTCGTGTATTTTTGTGTATAAATATTTGTCCAACCACTGTTCTTTTTTTAGGTATAGATTTCTGTTTTCTTGCACCGTGAATTCATGGATCTTTCTATCTAACCACTTCTCAATTTCCTTCTTGGTCATATTCCAGTGATCCGACATCACACGTCTCTTTATGCAGATCCCAGTCCTGGAAACAAAACCATTTGTTGGCTTAGTGGGTCCTGAACTAGGTTTAGAGTTAGCTGTGCCAAAAAAAATTCCTACACTATTGGCCGTTTTGGCATCAGTTTGAGGGTGTGAACTAAAGTCTCACCCAAAGCAGTATGTGGGGATGTTGGAACCAAGTTTCTATGCCCAGAGATCAGTGTGATGTCCTTTTATGACCTAGATCTTCCTTCGTGCAGATCTTTAGGCCCTTACGGCCTACTGCTGTAACTTCCCTTAAATAGCTTCTAGACCTCCACGAAGGTCTATGACTCGCATTTTTGGACCCTGAATAGGCCAATTATCTACTTACATGCACCTTAGATTACCCTTAGATCTATAATTACTCAGATTTTCTTAAGTGTTCGATAATTTTAACAAAAAGTGTTATGATCTTCGTGTAATCACTTAACATTAATTATGTTCAGATAACATTATAGATCAAGTAAAGTTGTGCATCAATACATCATTATTTTATAAAACCCTCATTCATCATAGAATATATTGCAATCATATATAACAGAAGTAAAGAGACTAAACACAAGAATTTTTGTAACAATATTTTTTATTGATATTTAGTTAAGATTACAAACTCAATACTTCCTTGTGCACTTAGCTGTGGACACTACTCTAGGCCTCTACGCACACAGCTGTATTGCCTTTCTTCTTACTTTCCAGTGCTAACTCTCTAGACTCTTTCTGTCATACCCATCGACAAACTTCAATTACTTGCTTTAGACTCTCTAAGACACACCTATTTATATAAATCCCATGGTCCGCAGACCATGGGTAGGTCTTCAAAAACCGACTCAAGTTATATAAAAGAGGGTAAAAACCCTTTTTGACTCTTAACGAACTACACGCTCCGTGACCACAATTTGCAGATACTTTACATCTTTTTACATCAAAATTTGGGCTTTTCCCGCAAAACTAACCCAGGGGACCCCATCCCAACACAATCTTTGTCACATGGTGTATTCACAGGTCCATTCATTATGGGGATGTCACAGGGTGAAGCTGGTAGATCTTCCCCATTTAGAAAGTAGTTGTAACAATATTAGCAAATAAATGTTAGTTGTTATGTTTTATGTGAACTACAATTGAAATGATGGTTAGTAATTTTATTTCATGTTAGATGTCACAGCTTCAAAAATCCTCCAACACTATTTTAAGCTTGTTACGGGTTACAATAACTTCAAATAGAAATTTCCACTTATACATAGTAAGCATCAATGGTTGGTGCAACAATGAGTAGTTGAGTTTTTGTCGACGAGGTCGCAAGTTAAAACCACTTTCTTGACTCTTCTGCAGATGGTAGGATCATTTTTTTTCTAACCTGGGTTTCCATTTGGCACTAGTTAATTGTTCCCTATGTCACATAGTTAGTGCCCAAGACTTTGTTAGTTTCACAATCACCTGCTAATTTAGTTTCAACATAACTGCCACATCATTTCCTTTGCCACATTTCATCTCCTGTTATTGCCATGTCACCTTCCATGTTAGCCTTTTGTTATGTGTCTTCTTCTAAATCTCCCAAGTGTCCTCCGTACAACCTACCACATGTCACCCTCTAGAGTTTCCACATGTCACCTTTGTCCTTCCTTTTGCCTATTTTTGCAAAACTTGAAAATGTGACAAATTTCTCATACAAATTCCATTTGAGACTGTTCAAGTTGTGTTGGAAATCTCTCGTCAAACTCTCATCATGGCGATAATTTCATATTGATTTGCGACTATTGAATTTTGAAGCCTCTTAGATCCTCCCAAATCAATTCTCCCCATTAGGAAGCTTTTGGAACACCAAAAGTTGAATTACTCAATAATTAGAAGAGAGTATTGATCCTTGACTTTCAATATCTCGATCCATCGTGCTTTCCTTGGATTCATTACATTAAGGCCCACTCGAAGATACTCCACATTACCTCATCATGAAGTCTTCATCTTCCTGTTTAGAATGGAATATTCTTGCAGTTGGTTCAAATACTCAAGAGAAAAGTCATTGATGGAGGGAACTTGAATACTCTCATCTTGATCTATGATCATTGGAGGCTCATATAGTTTCAATTTCTCCAAATTTACAGTTAAATACATCAACATGTAATGTGGTAGATCTAAGAAATAATAATTAGTGTCATTCTTCTCCAAAATAGTAAATGGGCCATATAAAATTGGTTTGATCTTTTTACCTTCCCCTTTTAACCTGTCTTTGTTGATATTCAACCAAACACAATCACCAAATTGGAAGTGATGTTCCATCTTATGTTTACATGCCTAGTATTGTATTGGGCTTGTCTCTTCTCCAACTAATGTTTTACTCTGATGGACCATTTAGTTATTTTTAATGAATTTTTTGGGATTTTCTTCATCTCTACGGTCATCATAATCAACATATTTCCCAAAAATGAAATTCAATGGAAACTTTGGAAGGTACCAGAAACAATGTTCGAATGGAGAGATCTATGTAGAAGAATGCAAGGTTTGGTTATAGGCATGTTTCACATAGTGTAATTGTTCATCCTAAATCTTAGGATGCTTATTACGATATCCTTGGACCAAATGTACCATGGTCCTCTTAAATACATCTTTTGTCTTTCAGTCTGCGGATGAAAAGAAGTACCTCTATTCAACTTGGTGTCTATCAATCTCCACAAACTCAACCAAAATTCCCAAAATGTGGGAATCTTTATCTAAAATAATAGAAGTGGGCAATCGAAAGTGAACCTAAATACGCTGAAAGAATAAGTGTGTAGTCTACATTAAAGCAAATTTCAGCATAAAAGTGATAATAAAATTTTCATGTAATTCCATGCTATAATATGTAAACCCATCAAAATCATTTAAATTTAAGAAGAGGTACATGTAAATATTTTGTAGGGAAAAGAAGAAAAGCTATGTTTTTTTAATTGTATTTTTGGCTTATCTCCCTATATGTTTACTCAAATTTAAATTCTAGGCACTCATTGGATGCAAAATTAAATTCCACATCAAATGAGTACCCATTATGCATACTTTTGAGAAGACCCATGTTGATAATCAATTCATGATGGGTCTTCTCAAAAGTATGAATAATGGGTACTTGTTGGATGTGGAATTTAATTTTGCATACAACGAGTGTATAAACTTGAAATTTGAGTAAACCTATAAGGAGATAAGCCAAAAATACAATTAAAAAAATAATATTCTTTTCCCTCCAAATTTCATAACTCTTATTTTATTATTTTAACTATTATTTTATTATTTTTCCTTAGGAGACCACTTTTAGGCTGAAATTTCCTCTAATATTTAGTTGTCACTTGCTTCTAAAAAGGCATAACAATATGCATTTTTCTAAACATATCAACAACTACATACAAGTAATCATGACCTCTTTTAGACATAAGAAAACCCTTACGAAATCCATAGAGATGCTCTCCCATGGATGAGAAGGAACTAGAAGAGTTGTATACATACCTAATATTCTATTAGTGGGTTTACTAGTGGCACAAAATACACACCCTTTTACATATTTGATTACAATCTCCCTTGCTCAAGTCCAATCACAAAATATTTTTAAATGAGCTATTGTTTTTCCTACCCCAAAATGTGTTGAAATAAGAGAAGTATGAGCTTCTTTCAGTACATGAATTCTTTCATCTTATGGAACACATAGTTTGTTAGCATGACAGAGTAACTTGCCTTGAAAATGATAATTCTCCACTTGTGAACCATTAGTTAACCTCTCATATATATCTTTGAATTCATCATAGCTAGCATACTTGTCAACAGAACTATCAAGTGATAATGAATCATTATATAAGATGATAGATGCATTGATAGGAGGTCTAGATATCATGATAAGCATTTTGATATTTACACCCTTCTTATATTTCTTGACCAAAAGAAATTGTTGTATTTGATGTTGGGCATGGAATCCACCCAAGGCATGTTTTGGGGCTTAAAGCCCAAATTTTGACCAAATCTTGTTGTAAAGCTCCGCAAATTGCGGGCGGAGCGCGAAAGTATGATAAAGTCATAGGGTTGTTCGCGCTAGTTTTGTAATGTAATGTCGGCAAGATAGACCTACCCATGGTCCGCAGACCATGGGATTGTATAAATAGAGTGAGGCTCTAAGTGTAGAATAGATCGAATCGAAGGATAGTCGAGGATGAAGAATTGAGTCGTGCTCGTAAAGTGAAGTCTAGTTTTGGGTCGTAGAGTAGGAGAAGGCTCTGTAGCTGAGTGCGTAGAGACCTAGTAGTCTGTAGTTGAGTGTGCAGACCCCTACATCTGAGTGCACAAGGTGGATTTGAGTCTGTAATCGATGAAGGAATTAATAAAGAGAATTTTGGTTATAATTTTGTGTGTCTGTTCATGGGTTAATACTAGATTTATATAGCTTGCAATTATACTATTTATTTACTACGCACATCTGTATGAATGGTTTATGCTATTAAATATAACTTAAAGCACTCAACTAACTAACATTGGAAAATACGAGTAAGATCTTGGGTAATAACATAGAGCACGGTGTTCATCCCCTGAGTAAGGGACGTGGGAAAGCTGTATATCAAGCTGTGAGGTACGGGAAAGTACACGAGGCAACCTGCATGTAGGGCCAAACATCAAAACAATTGACCTCATCAGACATCTTCAAGGTGCAAAAACTTGGTTCTAGCACCCTCCCATACTACTTCGGGTCAAACCTCAGTCTACGCTCCACGAACTATTGTTGAAAGGGCCAGTAGTATCAGGATTTGTTTGGCTACTTTAACTCTAAACCTGGGTCAGGCCCAACAAGCCAATAAATGGTTCCATTGCTAGGACTGGGATCTGCATAGAGATATCTAATGTCCTATCACTGGAATGCGACAAAGAAAGGAATTGAAGATTGGTTGGACAGAAAAATTCGCGAAGGAATCTAGCAGACAATCAAGGAAGGTGTAGACTTGACAAACCTATTGTGTGGACCCCAGAATTGGGGCACAGATTGGAAGCATCAGAAGCTAAGATCGTGCATGTTGTGGATCACTAGCTCGATCAAATTATAGGAGGATTTATCACCGAGTTTGTGGTAGATACTTCAGTCAGCTATAGTGAGGCAGAATGACGCTTCCTCAAAGACCCGCGACGTAACTACATTAAATCTTTGAACACTTGGATTACAATGCTACTATGTGAAAAATGTGTTATGCGAATAAATTTATGTTTGGGGCTACACGGAGTGGGAGGATCTACATAAATGAAGGTAGTGCAGAACTAGAAACTAGCCCCTTGATTTCACCTCTGCAAGAGAGTGAGGAGGAGCTCGCGAAGGTCTCAGCAAGAAGTGCGATCAGTTTGATAAGGCAGCAAATTTGGCGCATACCACTCCCACCTACACCACCACCAGTTTCACCTTCTTCAACCCCATCTTTTCCCACACCGCCTCGGCCACCACCACAGTTCAATAGGAAAAGTACGATAAAGTTGCCAGTGTTCAAGGGAGTAGGGAATGAAGACCCGGACCAGTTTTGGTTCATGGTAAAGGCTGTATGGGAAGCACAAGGAGTCATGGATGACAATATAAAGAAAGAAACACTATGCAGTGATCTGTAGGATCGCACACTGATGTGGTACATTAAGCATTCCAATGACAATCCAAATGCAGGGATTGCAGATATCCAAGCTGCGCTAGACAAAGAATTTAGTAGGCCAAAATTAGAAACACAGTCGATCATTGGATTTAAGGAAATCACAATGCTTCCAGGTGAGATCCCCTAGGAGCTGGATCAGAGGCTGAAGAGTAAAATCCGTGAAGCTAATATGACCTTGACGGATGGGAAACACTGCGCATGGTTAGTAGCATCGCTAATGCCACATCTAAGGAACACGTTGTCACAACAGAAGCTAACCACTCAGTCCGAGGCCTTGGAGACGGCAATGAGACTGCACAAAACCCCAATACAAGATCCTAACATGGGAGTTCAGCAGATCCACGCGCAATTGCAGAACTTGTTCCTTGAAATTCAGAGTTTGAAACAAGACAGGACATCTCACCCAGAAGCGCACGAGGAGGTATGGTGCATAAAATGAAAAGGTTAGGGACATGACAAGGACCACTGTCCATTGTTCACGAATTACCTAGCGGGAGGAGGACCAATGCAATTGATACTAGAGGTAGAAGCAGGACCAAGCGACGTGGCACCTACATTATGGTGTGCGATTTGTCAAATAGGAGGGAATCATGCTACATATAACTACCATCTATTACAAAAGTATACGCAGAATTCCCAACAGTTGTTCTGTAATTTCTACAGATCAGTAGGCCATGATGAGTGCACCTATAGAAGTTATGAATTGGTGATGGATCAGACTCCTACCTACAGAGTTTAGACTGAAACAAGGGCCCTCGATCAAAATGCAGGGATGGCGCGCACTGGATTTCAGGGGCGTGGATGAGGTCAAGGTGGAATGGGACTAGGAAGATGTTGCAAATAGCTGATATGTTACAATTCCAGAGGGACAAGGAATTATGCCTGCAATTATACAAATCCAACAAGACTATCATGCTTGTATTGTACACAATTTGATCACGAGACATAGGACTGTCCCACACTAATAGTGAGGTTGCATGATAAGGGAGCACTCTAGCCTCCCCTGACTTAGAACTTGTAAATGATGAGGTCTGAGCCACGCGAGGAAGACCCGAATGTAAATATTGTGCTTTGAAGTGGTATCACGACAGGTGATGACAAAGGTAAGCAGCCTGAAGAGAGTGCCTAGGTTCACAAGGCTCCAACAAAGGAACCATAGTTTGATTTAGAGCGTGCTACGGAGACATTCATGGAAGCTAAGAAGAGCTGCATGGATGCATCCACTTTAGGAAGTAAAGAAAGATTGTAACCGGAAATGGACCCATCAATGCTCACTACATTCTTGGAGACATGCATGAAGCTACTACGTGACAACAAGGTTATGAAGGGACTACAAGAACTCATCACTAGATGTGTTGGGACCGCACCAGGAGAACTGCGTGTATTCTGGAAGCTTGGGAAGCACACGACGCGAATAGGAAGGGAGATGAGATTGACTGCACAGATCGGGGAATATGAAATGGATCAAGTGATTCTGGATCTAGGGTTGGACACGAACGTCCAACCAAAGTAGACATGGGAGCATATGGGTAGGCCTGCACTGCAATTGTCACCTATCCAACTACGAATGGCGAACCAACAAAAGATCCTACCTATGGGGAGATTGCAAGGAATCAAAATAGATATCAAAGGAGCAACCGCACTTGTAGATTTCAAAGTAATAGATATTGTTGATGACATCAATCCCTTTTCCATGCTATTGGGTATAGATTGGTCCACTGACATGAATGGAGTGATAAATCTAAAGAAGCACAAGATGATTTTTGAGAAAAAGTCATTGTGCGTAGTGGTACCCTTAGACCCTACAGAAGGATCGTGACAGAGAGCCAATGCGTGACTATGACAACGACAGTGATCTAGATTGTATCTATAAGATAACCACATCGGGAGCAAGACTGGGTAAATGCAACAGAGGATGGCGAAATCCTGTGGGAAAGCGAAATATCCTGCACCTTAGATTTGGACAAAGAAATAGAACGATGGCAAAATCGGTTACATGAGGTAACGATGCTCCACTGTAACATGATGACAAGGTCATTGCGTTGTGTGACCATAGAAGTTAGAGGTCTACCTATGTATGATGGGTTGAGTGAGGTGGATGATTTCTTGGACAAACTTGAAAGAGAAGTACTAGAAAAGCAGTGTTTTGATGCTCTGAAATAGGTATTGTGTGCTACGCCCGCAAGATGGTGGGGTATGCACAGAAGGAGTTTTGGGGATTGGCACGAATGCAGAAGGATGATGGACATGCTACTCGGGAAGCCTTAGATGCAGTTAATAGACAAGTATGACGGATGCAATGATCCATGTATACACCTCACGAAATGGACTAAGGTCTATGGGGAAGAGCCACAACCCAAGTGGGTGCACCTGTTTTGCCATACCTTGGATATCATACCAATGAATTGGTATACCAATACGGAGCTCCACCATGGCACGAGCGAATGGGATATCCTATGTGAAGGATTCCTATTAACCTTCACGTTTGAGAATCATTGTGGGACACTATTGATGATGCACTACAAGCAGTAAGAGCAGTTATCTTCAAAATACCTTAGGAGCCAAGGAAAGTGCTTCAGCTAGAATGGGCAACCCAGCTGAGCTATGTGTTGAAGTCCTACAATGTAAATGTTGATGAGGACGATGAAGATCCATGAAAAGGTAACATTATAGAAAATAAAAGCTATCGTGAGGTCCAAGGACCACTGATTGAAGATCTTGACAAAACCGCACTGATAAAAACAAAGCAGGTAAACATTGGGACAGAAGCCGAACCAAAGGATGCAATGCTCGGTGACTATTGGGATGATGCCACAGTGGATAAGGTCACTAAGTTACTCCGTGAGTACCAAGACTTATTCCCAACCAAGATTATGAACTTAAAGGGGATCATTGGCGATTTAGGGCTGATGAAGATCACCTTAAAACCCGACATGAGGCCAATTAAGCAGAGGCCCTGCTGCTTGAATCTAAAGTACAAGGAAAAAGTCCATGTAGAACTAGACAAACTACTCGCAACTGAAATTATTGAGCCAGATGAAGAATCCGACTAGGTAAGTCCTATGGTAGTGCAGGAGAAAAAATAGAAGGGCGAGATAAGAATATGCGTGGATCTCAGGAAATTGAATGACCCTGTTCACAGATGAAGTATTAGAAAACGTCGGCGGACAAGAAGCGTATTCTTTCACCGATGGATTCTCAAGGTACCGCCAGATCAAAATCGCGTCAGAAGACAGAAGAAATACCACCTTCGCTACCAAGTGGGGCTCCTTTCAATACATCATCATGCCATTTGGATTAAAAAATGTGCCAGCCATCTTTTCGCGAATAGTTATTGCCGCCTTCAAAGAATATATCCACAAATTCCTGGAAATCCATCTGGATGATTGGACTGTATTTGGATTGGTTAAGCACCACGTAGCAATCCTATGCTTGATGTCGGATACTTTCTGATGACGCCAAATTGCGTTGAACCTTAAGAAGTGTATGCTCCTCATCCCCTTTGGGAACCTACTGGGACATGTGGTCTACAGATAGGGACTAATGGTAAACCCCGTGAAGATTTTTGTAATTCTGAATTTGGAAGCATTGCAAAGTGTTAAACAGTTGTGCACTACCTTGGGGCATACAGGGTACTACAAGAAGTTCATCAATAGCTATGCTCATATCATTGCACCGATGGAGAAAATATTGAAAAAGGATGTCACGTTTCATTGGAATGATGATTGTATGAAGAGCTTGGATGTCCTAAAAGAGAAATTGGCCTCTGCTCCAATCTTGGTCTTCCCAAAATGGGAAGTGCAGTTTCATGTCCATGTTGATGCGTCTTGTATAGTGCTGGGAGCAGTGCTCACGCAAGAGGGTAGATAGGGCTTGGATGACCCCATTGCATTTGCAAGTCGTAGATTTTCCAAAGAGAAAAATAACTATTCCACAACTGAGCACAAGGGATTGGCTATGGTGTACGCGCTCCAAAAATACCAGCACTACTTGCTAGGAGGACATTTCAAGATGTATACAGACTATTCCGCACTAAAGTACTTGGTCAATAAGCCTATGTTTGGGTGGCACATATGTAGGTGGCTCTTATTGTTCCAAGAATATGACTTTGAGGTCGTGGTAAAACCCAGACGCCTGAATGCAGGACCAAATCACTTGTTGCATATTAAGACGGGCGAGGAACCTATTAGTTTGGAGGAAGGATTACCTGACTTGCAGCTCTTTGTTTTGCATGTCATGGATGGACACTTCTAAGATATAATCCACTTTTTGATGACAGGGACTGCACTGAAGGAATACTCCGTCCAACAGAAGAAGGAATTGGTGGTGTGCGTGGAAGACTTTTTTTGTCATCGTAGGGCACCTCTACAAAATGGAAAATGATGAGATACTACGAAGGTACATACCGGATTTTGAACGAAGTCTGATCCTCACAGAATCACATGGGGATGTTGTGGGAGGACACTATGTAGGATGAGTGACTACACAAAAGATTCTTCGCGCAAGGCTATGGTGGCCAACCCTTCATCAAGTTTCAAAAGCACACTGTAAGGCCTGTGATATATGTCAAAGGACTAGTAAACCATCATAGAGGGACGAGATGCCTTTGAATCCACAAATGATGCTATAGTCCTTCAAAAAGTGGGAAATTGACTTTACGGGACCTGTCAAACCTTAGGAAAAAATGGGAGCGCGGTACACCATCACCGAGACAGAGTATCTAACTTGCAGGGCGGAAGAGCAACCAGTCAAATACTGCACGACTGCTACGGTTGTGAATTTTTTGTTTGAATACATGTTGACCCAAATTGGCTGTCTGAAAATCTTAATGAGTGATTACGGTACAAATTTCCTAAATGAAACCATCAGCATTCTCACAGAAGAGTTCCAGGTTCATCATCAAAAAAGCACACCATATCACCCACATGCCAATGGGACAGTAGAAGCATTCAACAAAATACTAGAGACTGCACTAACCAAAGTATGCAATGTGCATCGAAGTGATTGGGACCTGTGCATACCTACAATACTATGGGCTTATAGGACAACGTGCAAGAAACTGACGGGACACACACCTTTTCGGGTAGTTTATGGAATAGAAGTTGTCATGCCAATGGAGTATACTGTACCTAGTCTACACATAGAAGTGCTCACAGGGATGACAGACCATGACGCCTTGGAATAAAGGCTCGCGCAGTTGGCAAAGCTTGAGGAGGAATGGTTCCTGATCATTTTTCACCAACAGGTGCAAAAGCAGCGTGAGAAGGCTTGGCACGATCACCATATTAAGTTGCACACATTCAAGGTAAATGATTTAGTGTTGTTGTATGATAGTAAGTTTGATAAATTCCCGAGAAAGTTTAGAATGCATTGGTTGGGACAATACGTTGTTAAAAAGGTCACAGAGGGGGGCATGGTATAGCTAGTCAAATTGAATGGCGAACATTTCTCAGGCAAAGTGAATGGCAGCCACTTGAAGCCCTACATGGGGGGTTCGGCTATCTGACTAGCCAGAGCATCATTGTCTTCACGCTCCAAGGATCTAGACAAAGGTGTGGGACTATAAACATATGTAGGGGATACCAGTACAAATGCAAAGAATCACTCCTAACACAGGGGTCTCGGAAGAGCGTGTGCAACAGATCCAATGAGTAGCAGTTCAGTGCGTTTCTGACCTCCGTGTAGTTCAAGAAAAATTGGTGAGACTCCACACAAAGATTACCGTGCTGACTGAGTGACTCAAGGGCAAGTCACGATGTTTGTGTTAGGGTCCTATTGGGCATGGAATCCCCCCAAGGCATATTTTGGGGCTTAAAGCCCAAATTTTGACCAAATCTTGTTGTAAAGCTCCGTGAATTGCAAGCGTGGAGCGCAAAAGTATGATAAAGTCATAGGGTTGTCCACCCTATTTTTGTAATCTAATGTCGGCTGGATAGACCTACCCATGGTCCATGAGCCATGGGATTGTATAAATAGAGTGAGGCTCTAAGTTTAGAATAGATCAAATCGAAGGATAGTGTAGGATGAAGAATTGAGTCATGCCCGTAGAGTGAAGTCTAGTTTCAGGTCGTAGAGTAGGAGAAGGCTTTGCAATTGAGTGTGCAGAGGCCTAGTAATCTGTAGCTGAGTGCGCAGGGCGAAGTTGAGTCTGTAATTGAGGAAGGAATTAATAAAGAGAAGTTTGGTTATAATTTTGTGCATTTGTTCTTGGGTTAATAGTGGATTGATATAACTTGCAATTATATTGTTTATTTATTGCACGCATATGTATGAATGGTTTATGTTGTTGAATATAAATTAAAGCACTCAACTAACTAATATTGGAAAATGCGAGTAAGATCTTGGGTAATAACACAGAGTGCGACATTAAGCCCCTAAGTAAGGGCTGCACAAAGGACGGATATCAAGCTGTGAGGTACGGGAAAGTGAGCGAGGCGACCTACGCGCAAGGCCAAACCTCAGACCCGTTGACCTCATTAGACATATCCAGGGTGCAGAAACCTAGTTCTAGCACCCTCCCATACTACTTCAGGTGAGACCTTAGTCCGTGCTCTATGGACTATTGTTGAAATGGCAAGTAGTACTGGGATTTGTTTGGCTACTTTAACTCTGAACCTGGGTCAGGCCCCAACAAGCCAACGTTTCATGTCTTGATTTTTGTAGCTTTGTTAGTGGTTGCATGTATTGTAATGGTTGACGATCCTTGTGTATTATTGTTTCTTTTCCAATTAATTAATGCTTCCACTTTTTAACACTTTGTACCAATGCATAAAACTCTTTATCATATGTAAGATAATTAACAACAACTTTAAAAAATGTTATGCAACCAGCTCACAAAAACATAGATCAATGACTTAAAAATTATCATCTTCGAGGGGGAAGGCTCCTTTACATTACATAAATGAACAATTCGTGGATGATACAATTTACAAGACCTCCTTTGTATATATAGGAGTCTAAGGGATCATAATATAATGAAAGCCTACATAAAAATAATAATGTAAGGGAACAACAATAAAAATAGTGGGCTTCTATGGGGAACTACAATAACAATATGGGGCCTACATGGGCACTACAATAGCAATAAGGGGGATACACTGACAATAACAATAAGGGAGCTACACTAGTATTATAGGGACCTAACATGCCCCTCTCCTTCTAAAAAGTGTTGTCCTCAATGCTTGAGTAGTTATGGACACTTCTGTATAAAATTCTCATCCTCTCATGTGCAATCTTCAACAGGTAAGTTCTTACACTTAATGAGATACTCTGAAATTGATCGATTCCATAGATGTTGAGTTCTTGTTTCCATGACTGCTTCAGGCTCAAATATGATTTTTCCTTCTTCGTCAAGTTCTGGAAACACTATTTGAACTGGAAGCTTGTCATGGATGAACTTCAATAAGAATGAAAGATGAAAAATTGAGTGTACTCAGGAAGATGCAGGAAGCTCCAATTTGTATGTCATAGTATCAATCCTTTGCAACACCTTGTAAGGACCATAGTACTTCGGTGATAATTTATTATCCTCCATAGCTCACTTGAGAGACATTTGTTTGTATTGTTGTAGCCATAAAAATACCTAGCCATCTACATGAAAACTTATTTCACTATGATGTTGATATTCCTATTGTTTCATTCGATTCTGCACTGTAGTCAGGTTATCCTTTAAGAGTTGGAGAACTTGTTGTTGATGCTCAATGTGATCTTCCACTGCTTGAAACTTAGAGTTTTGTCTTAAATATGATGTGATGTGTTATCATTCTATAATTTTAATATTTGGGAGAATAACTATATAGGAAAACATTAAACCACTTTTGAAGATGGGATCTAGCCCTGCCAGCTCCAGAGAGGGATCTCTCTTTATGATTTAACTTTGTGTTTAAGATGATTTTCGGTTAGTTATGATTATGCTTGGTTGTTTGTTTAAAATTTTTTGATTGGTTTGGTTGGTTGATCTTATCAAATTACTTTCTTTCCATTGGTCTATGGATTCAAATAAAGTTGGATGCTGCATCAAATGTTTAAAAGAATAATCACAGAGCAATCTAGTTACATTTATTGGATCTTTAAATTGAATTATGAAATGGAGAAAAAGAGTGATTTAGTAGTGATTGAAAAGAATTTAAGAATTTTTCAATCAAGCTTTAGAAGAAAACATATAGATTGTAAAAGCAGTCCAAATAAGGTGTTCAATAACAAATCTTATTTTTCACATTTCCCGTGTTACAATTATATTTTAGATGATTAACATGGAGAGACTAACATTGAAAACAAAAATTAAAATAAGAAAAACATCACCAATAAATCACAACACAAGAATCCTATGAAGAGAATTTTTATTAATGATGGTCCAGCAGCGTGGCAAAGTATAGTTCTTAATAAAAAGAGCTACAATGATGAGGAACCGACCCTCAATACTTCAACTGAATGAAGTATTTAAACAAAATTTCCAAAAAATATTACAATAAGTGCCACATCGACATGGCATTCTATTATTAACTTCAAACTAATAGAATTGACTAATATGATCAAAATAAGTGAATTTATCGAAGTGATCTAGAGGTTCGGCACTATTTTGGTGGAGAACAGTTGCTGAGTTGCCATGATTCAGGTGTTGCATTGGGTGTAGTTGATCTTTTCTTTAGTATTGAAATTCATAGAATTTATCCCACCATTCTTCATCTGGAATGGTTATTTTTGTTGCCTTGCGGTAGATTTCATCCACCTCAGTATATTGAGGAAATGTGGGTTTTACTACAAAGTATGCTTTATCTCATGCTGGATGAAACTCATGTTGTTGATAGCTTCGAAAAAATCTCTCCCTGTCATAGCACCTTTAATGTGGGAAGACTTGGCAGTGTCCTTTGCAATGTCTAGAAGCTCTTTCTTATAATCTTCCCTGGTCATCAGCTTGTCATTGATTACAAATAAAGAAGGCAAACCCTTATTATTGAATGCTTCTATTCTAGTGAAAAACCTATTGACTACTACCTCCAAACTTTCACATTTTTCTGTAAGTTGAACAATCAAATTCTTCTTTGTTAGAACTTCCTTCACTTCTAAGATTGTTTCTATCCTATCATCTACTCCCAAATCATCCAATTCATATTTTTTTTTTTAATTGAGAAATTTGATGATGTTGTTGGTTGTGGTAGGCATATCTCCTAACTCAATGTTAATAGTGGAAATGGCCTACTTGGATTTCTCCATCAACTCTTTTTGTTCAAATATAATCTAGATACAAGGCCATATTTCATCTACTGCTTCAATAATAGTGCCCTAGATAATTTCCTTAACTTGGGCCATTGTGTAGCCAATAGAGGACTCAGTTTCTAATTTCCTCCATGTTTCTATACAGTTTTTAGCTCTATGTAGCTCGACTGCATGGAAAGTTTCAGCCTTTGTCTTGTGGTCTTCCATAATATTAACTTGAGCCTGCAATCTTTTAATTTCTTCTATTTTGAGAGATAAATTCTCCACTGCACTTGCCAAATGATCTGTCATAGTCCTTGTGTTTGTTGTAGAAGATGTAGCTGTAGGAATTGATGTAAGAGGTATTGCCTGCAAAGGCACAATAGACATTCTAGTAGATTGCTCCTTTTCTTTGATTTTTTTTCCATCTTTGTTTCCATTTTCTTCAACTGTACATTCTGCTCCATGATGATTTTCATCATGTCTGCCTTCTATGACTCTATTTATTCAATGTCTTTAGCCACTGGATCTTTTGTGGCTGGTAATTTCAACTCTTTTCTCAATGTTGTTATGTCAGCATTCTTCTTTCTTATGAGTTCTTCTGCAACATTGATATTTGCAAGATCATACCCTAGTTTGATTACCAATTCCTTTAAAGCTTTGATCCTTGTGTCTTAAGCCAGTGCAGATACTTTCTCCATTTTCAATTGTGACTGAAGATTAGCTAAAGTAACCTTCAACTTAGACAAACTTATAGTAGTGTTAGTGAGTGTAGATGAAATCATTTTCCCAATATGTTTGTGCATCTCCATTTGGTCAATGGGATGTATGTCTTTTACATCAAATTCAAATGAAGTCTTCTTATAATATGATGCTACCTTAGGTTGTGGGATCTATGCTTGGAGGAAAGCCATTTTCATTTTTCCTTTCTCTGCATCAAAGGCTCACCATAGACTTCTTTGAGAAATGGAAGTCTACTTCCAGAACTGATTGTATGTGTTGATCTTCAAAGCCTCATTTCCCACTTTAATCTCTTTGATCTCTTTTCTTTCTCCTCTATGGTAGATGTGTTAGTTTGCATAGCCTGCTAGTGATCCTGTGAAGCTGTCAAGGTGGTAGGAGAAAGTGTAGTCTGATCACCTACTAGTGAGGAAAGAGGTGCCTCTTTGGTGGTGATAATATCTTCTTGCATTGAATCCTTGCTTAGGTATAGTTTGGAATTTAGCTTGGTCCTCTTCATGTACATGATTTTGAAGCCTTCACTGGAAATCTCAGTCACTGAAGGTGACTCTTCTTCTCTATTCCTTTTTCTTGTTTTCTCATGTGTGATAGGAGTCTATACTATTGAAGTTGACACCAACTTCTCCTCTGCCTCTTGTATAGTGTTCTCAATCCATTCTAGCTGGTTTTTATATTTTTCAATCTCTGGTCTGGATGTATGAAAATAAGCAGTAGATTTGTTATGTACCCTTAACTTGGAGATGACCCCTAATGGATCATATGACCATGTGAAACTGAGGTTCAATTTCATTTATTTCAGTAATTTATCTACTTCTTCCCCTGCTGCCCTACTGTTGCAAATGAAAGGTCCTATTTGGGTTTTGATTTTGCATTGATATTTCTTGTTGGCAAATACAAAATGAATCTCATCAACATTGAGAATTTCCTTGATGTATTCTAAGGAAAAAAGTCCTAATTGGGAGGAATTTTGGTAGCTTATAAGGAGCAAGTTCACACCCAAATATCCATAGCTCTATGTAATTCTGATAAAGGTACCAATCTCCTATCTGGACATGGTTTGATAACTACAAAATTTTCCTAATTTCCTCACTGATCCTTGGCTCTAGAGTTCTACTGAGGAGACTAAGTGCTGGATGTACAAAAATTTCTAGGAATTGTTTATATGAATACTCTTTTTTCTTCCTCATTACCAGCGTAGTCCAGAAGATGATTGATTGTTGATATCTCTCTTCATCCAACATTTGTAAGGCAAGCTTGAGGTTGTCTAACCGAAAATACAAAAACATGTATACTAACAAAAAATCACATTTGAATACTTCCTTGGTTTGGAATTTGACAAACTATTCATGGGTGGAATCTGTAAGGAATTGGCTAAAATTGAACAAGATGGAAGGCTTGGAATATGTGGAGAAAATGGAAATAAATCCTATAGTTCCATCATCTACCCACTGATCTGAGTAATAACCAAGGAGGTAGGATATAACTGTAATGATTTTCTTAGCTCTCTCAGGGAAAATGGAGGATGGATAGGGAGGATTTTTCTTGGGTAATGGGACATCTTCAGTGAGGAAAATCTCAAGGGTTTTTGTTCTTTTTGCAAAATCTAGTTTCTGATATAATTCAATAAGTGTTTCATGAGATAAAGGAGTGGCATTCTTTTTTGTAGGAGCTTGCATCATTTTTTCTATAGCTTGGGGAGTTATGGTGAATATAATTTCTCCAGTAGGAGCAATAAAAACGCTTTGTCTATGTAGATAACAAGCATGACATTTCCTAACGAATTCAGGGGTGTTGTGGGTACGGGGAAAAATATAATGGGGAAACTTGGATTCCGACAGTTTAATATCATCATATTTATCAATTAACGTGTCCTCAAGCTAGCAATACATTTCAAATAGATCAAATTCACACAGGGTTTCATGAATTTTGTATTCCCTGTTGGCTAAAGGAATATGGTGAAAATCATCGGGAGGGTGGATCATAGGACTCACGGGTTCTTCTTGTCCCTTGTCTTTCAGAGGCATGATTGGATAAGGTTAAGAACACTGAAGGAATATTTATTATGCAGTTCTACAAGGTGCAGAGGTGGAATTCAGTTCAAGTTAACAAGAAAGAGAGGTGCTAGCTTGAACAGAAGTTAGCAGGTGTGATACTCAGCCGAGTGAAATCATTGCAGTTTGAATTGGAACACTTGTAATAGAACAATGGAAAAGGCAGCGTATAAAACCAATAACTGATGAATGGGTGAAAGGCGGGACTTTATAATCTTCTGGCTTTCCCGTTAATGGTGGTGCAGGCCTGTTGTATTAACGGTTAAGTAATTAAGTACTTAACGAATTGATTTTGGAGGGACTGTATGTGAGTGGCGGGAATAATGGATAGATGAGGTGGCGAAGGGGGATTGGCATGAGCGTAACAGATAGGGCAGTGGTATCGCATGGCATAGAAACCATTTTTCAGCGGGTGGGGGAGGCAAGGTGGTTAATGGTTTTCACCAAGGTGGGTGCGAAAACATAGAAAGGTGCCACATCATGGTGAAGGTGGGTTTCAATACCACCCATTTCAGACCCACTCCCAACTGTAAAGTTCAGATGGTGGGGGGGGGGGGGGGGGGCATAATGTAGGTTGTTAGAATTAAAGAGGCGGGCTCGGATGATGGGAGAAGTGGCAGCTTATTATCGTGATATGACGGTCGTATGGTGGGGTAGGGAAATGTATTTAATGGAATATGATTGGATATGTGGTGAGGTAAGCAGGTGAATGAAAATACAAGCGTTGGGGTGATTTTCGAGTAATAAAACTTTAGGGATAGTGGAGTAATATACCAAATATTATTTGATATACTGAACTTTAGAGTAAGACGTTAATCCCTTTGCCTTTCGCTGTACATGAAAATATATTAAAAATTCAACTTAGGATAAAACTTTCATGCTTTTCCTGAAATCACCATAGTGCTTCTACCTACCCTTTCTCATTTCAATTCTTTTCCTAAGCTAACATTTTCTCTTCTTGCTTTGCAGGGTACATTTAAACTAGTAGACCCAGATCAATTTTTTTATGAAAATCTACCTTATTCTATCAGTTATTTCGTTATTGATTCAGATTAAACTATTGAATCAATTTTATTTCTACCTAGCTACTGATTTACCTAGATTAAACTGTCAGGTAAATATTCTTTCACTAACCTATTGAACAGAAATTTAAATGTGTTCAATCATGATTAAACTATATGATTTGAAGACAACTTTAGTCATTGTGGCATTCAAAAACAATTTGCACACAACCTTATTTGATAATGAATTAAGAGAACTAATTTATCAGTAGTGGCATTAGACTTGCAGCACTTTCCATATTATTTTCTGTTTTTTCTTTTTTGGGTTTCTTATTTCCTTTTTTTCTTATTTATTTTTTAACATACCCTCTTTTCATTTTCTTTTTTCATATATTTTTGGAAATCATTTGAATATTGAAATAATGTACAATATGAAATCACAAATACAAAATACCCAATCACCTTGAGATCATATAATTTATAGGACCCTAATAGTGGCTCCAGCTAGGGATGGCACTTCTCCAAGTGAAGTGTCAAGAACATATCACCAGTATCCTTGAGTACTCTGTATCTATAATGTATTCATCTTATTCCTTTCATTGTTTTAAGATATTTATTGTAGCTCATCAATCTAGGCTTAGGGCCTTCACTGTGGGCTTCAAACTTTGTTAATAAGTTACCCAATAAAAACCATAAAGACTATGATATTTACAATGATGTGCGAAAAAATCTGTAGACTAAGAAAAGTAGTGCCTTGTCATCCTACCATTGACAGGACCTCCAGGTATCTCTGCTCCATCTAGCTCTTTAAGGAAAAATGCAATATTTCCCTTGAAAGCATGAATGATATATTGCCCTTTCCAAAGATTATCAAACTTGCCATGTTTGCCTTTGTCTTCTCTCCTAGAATCCCATCTCAAAACTTGGTCTCCAATGTTAAATTCTTCAAATTTTGTTCTTCTATCAAAGATCCTTTTAACATTTTCTTGAATAACATGTGCCCTATTGTATACTTCCTCCCTAGATTGTTGGACACCTAATCCTCAATGGGTTAGTGTGGAAGCCGAATGGACAAAAGGAGTCCAAGAGACCTTGGGATGTGAAACCCAACGGTCACATATTGTACTATAAATGTATATCTCTTGTTAATAAAAATTGTACTTTCATGATTTATCCTTCATATTGTTCTTGCTCCCATGTGTGTTTAACATGGTACCAGAGCAGGCATATTCCTTCCCTGCATAATTATTTTGAGCCATTTGTTTTATGGCTTTTCTGTGCTGGTCAGTTCTGCCCTATTATCTGTTTTTTCATATTGTAGCTCTTTAATGCTAGAACTTGAGAATTCTCATTATGCGCCAGTCCTAACGCTCCACTAAAATTTGTTGTCTGACAAAAGCCATTATACTATGTCCTCTGCATTGGACTGATAATCTGACTACATAAATGCATTGAAGATGCTCAGCTTGGGCGTTTATCTTCCTTGGAAACTTAATGCTCCTACGCACTTAAAGCTCTACCAACCCCTATTTTTAACCGCTTTCTGCAATTCTCTGCCTACAGTTCCCCAAATAGAAGAAAATGTGTGTTCTTGTAGAAACATTACTCCTGAATTTTAGATTGTAGAAATGTTGAAGTACTTGGGCGTTCTGTTGTCTTTTCATGTCAGAACAGCTAGCAAGAGCGTTTATTTTTTGAATGAGCAACTACCTTCTGTGGTCTATGAATTTCCTTGTAAAGAACTATCATTCTGATTCTTGAATTGAATTTGGCTTTGCCACCTGTTCAACATGACCAGTTATTTGTTGCATCTCTGGCCAAAATCAAGCTTCTCTGGTGGAATCAAACTGGGCTGGTCACTCAAGTTCTCCATTCTTTCTCCTTTCCTCTTTTACTAGCGCATGCCCAAGTTTTAGAGTGTCCCTAATTGACATGGATGTGGATGAGCTATGGATGGCATAAAACAAAACGTTTTGTGTGAAGACCGCCACCACTGAAGGTAGCGATTTGGGTCCAGTTATTCTTGGAAGACCAACCGTCAGCCTCCATACATGGTGTAATATGTTGAAATATTGTTGTGTTGAACTAAACTGTTGACTGTCCGCTGGTAGTGTTCTCTTGAGTCTGGCGCCTTAGTCTACTCTAACAACATTCAGGAGTGTTGTCAATGATAGTTGAGCCGGGTACTCTGATTTAGAAATGGTTGACAGAAATGCCGGTGCCATGAATCATCTTCTCTCTTGTGTGTCAAGTTGCTCCCTGGAACTGTGCGGACTGGCTGCTATAAGCAAGTGAAATGATTTCCAACAATGCCTTCTTAATGTGTTTTTTCTTAATGGAGAAGAACAATAAACTCAACGATTTAATTGTGTTATTTCCTAGTGGGGATTTCTGTTTGGATGGCTGTATGTGAACATCATCAGCTGAGCGGATCTCTGTGGAAGCTGTACAGAGGTGGAAGAACAACACATTATGAAGTTGACTTCCTAGGGATATTTACTACAACAGTGTAAGAAGACTGAGCAAAGCCGAGTGTATTTTCTTCTTTGGCTGAGTTCAAATTGGGACCATATGGTATATTCCAAGGCAGAAACTATCATTGGGGAGAAGAATTGAACTGGTGGTAGCTGAATACTCTTCACCTGTGTGAGCATCCCTACCACTGTGTGTTGCGCTGGTCACAATTTTGTGGAAGGCTATTTTGGGTGGTTCGAACTTGTCACTGCTAGCTGGTTGGATGTGTGGCTATATTGGAGTCTAAACTGATTGCTTCAGACCTGAGTATCATATCCCTGTACCACGAGCTGGAGTATCACACCTCTCTGTGACAACTATTATATACGAGGTGAATCAGTTAAAGTTCTGGGGTATGGTCATCTTGGAGATGGTAACCTACATCTGAATATATCAGCTCCCAAATATGATGACAAGTACATCCACGAGGTTATTGGAACAAATTGAGCCTTTTGTATATGAATGGACTACACGTCACAGAGGCAGCGTTAGTGCAGAGCATTGATTTGTAGATGAAAGCTAACATTGTGGATTGTGATATTAATCAAAGAGATATTGTTTGAAATAAAAGAAACTGCGTCTGTCTCAATGCTTTGGAGAGTGTAATTGGTTGCTAAAATATCTCCGTTAACCAATACATGAAAAGAAGATGGCACAGGTAAAATCCTGGCAAAATAGGCAATTACAAGGTAATTTGCCTCCTCGTCAAGTTGGAAGTTGTAAGATAAGGTATCTGTTTGGACCAATATCCTTGCTGATTGAAGCACGACATCAGGAGGGCTCTCTGCAAGTGCGATCATAAGAATCAACAATATCTTGGTAGTACAGTTGTGTAGACTGTTTATTTATTTGAGCTATAAGTTAACGCTGTCTATTACATTAGTAAGCTGTCTATGGTATGGTATTTTTTACTACGCTATCTCCGTCTCATGAATTGCATCTTCCATATTTCCTCCATTAAGAATCAACCTTTGAACATGCAAAGTGGTTAATGGTGTGTCTTCCCACGGTGGTGTATTGGTAAAGTGCTGCACTATTTTGAGTTAATTGTAAACACATTTTTGTAGAAAAAAGATTGAGCCTTCATGCTATAAAGAATTATGCTTTTCCTCATTTATGGGTCTGCCTTGAATACTGCTTGATATCATTTGTTTTGCGAAAAAAAATAGACATTTATTGTGAAGCAACACTGTGCATTTGGTTTCTTAACACTTTGCCCATTTGTTTGGTTGAATAATGGCGAAAATTCATGGCTTATTAGAGTTACTAAAAACTCTAATCAAGTCCACTGCTGACAGCACAGTGAAAATTAACAAAGCCTCTCTTTCAGACATTCAAACATGTCTACAATATGCACAAGAAAAGATAGAGTTTTTGCAGCTTGAATCACAACTACAGCAAGAAGAATTATAGCAGTGGAGTCATCATTCTGAACCTGTTTCTGTTCAGAACAATGAAATAGACTCCCATAAACATCAAGACAATATTGTTGAAGTTCATTCAGATCCAGTGCCCAATAAAGTAGCAATTTTACATGCAGATGCAAAAACTCAGTCTGCACTTCCCAATCCCATCATCAGACCTTGAGAACAACTTGTCCACAAGAAGCACAGAACTGGTCTTGGATATGAGAAGGACTTGTCCTTTCATATTCCAGACTACTCAAAGCCCATTTAGTTTCAAAGTGCTGGATTTATTCATGACAGTTCACCTGCTCCTCATGACAGTTCACCTCCAGCTGTTCTAGACCCTGCCTCTCTTCCACAGCAGCAACAACAACAGCAACAACAGATTGTGAAATGCCGACACTATGACTGAGTTGGCCATTTGAAAGATCACTATTTTGATCTTCATCCATGTAAGCACTGTCATAAAACTAGCCATCCTTCAGATGCTTCAAAAACAAACGTCCTGCAAGAACAAAGATTCATCTTGGATGGATCGCTTCTTGACAATGGGCATCAACAGCCAAGAAGATATTCCAAACACATGTTAGAACTTGTTCCAGAGTATTGGACAATGTTGCAGTTGAGTTTTTTCCATCATCTCACCTTGTATCTGATAGGGGGGAAATCATGGTCATCTACAAGCTTCAAATCCACATCAAGCGAGCCTGAGCCAACACCTGCCACACCAGTTTTAGAGTTGTAGCCAGAGACAAAGATGCCCCTAAGCATGCCTTCAATTGGCAATCTGGGACACTTTCTTTAGCAGAAGACTTCAAATTCTTGCCAGTTTCGGAAGCATTCCAGGAACAAAATTGAGAACACTTCTTCTAGCAGAAGACACCAGCTTCTTGCGAGATTTGGAAGAGTTCCAGGAATTGCATTAAGCATTCTAGAGTTTTTGGTCATCCTTAAACCATCACAGGTTGAGACTTCCCTTTTTAGGTTGAAGTTCTCCCTTTTATGTGGGGTGAGACCTCCCTTTATTGGTTGAAGGTTTCCCTCTTCAAAACAATAGGAGCACTTGCTCTAGCAGAAGACTTCAGCTTCTTGCCAGTTTTGGAAGAGTTCCGAGAACTACAATAAGCATTCCAGTGTTGGTGGTCATCCTTAAACCACCGCCCTTTATACCAACATTTCATAGAGCACATTCAGCCTAGTTCTACCATGCATTTTTGCACATTTTGTATTACAACTCTCTTCTTGGACTCATACATAACCCTTCGGATTAAGGGGGGCAATGTTGGACACCTAATCCTCAATGGGTTAGTGTGGAAGCCGAATGGACAAAAGGAGTCCAAGAGACCTTGGGATGTGAAACCCAATGGTCACATATTGTATTATAAATGTATATCTCTTGTTAATAAAAATTGTACTCTCATGATTTATCCTTCATATTGTTCTTGCTCCCATGTGTGTTTAACAGGATAGTATGATTGTTCCTTCTTTGTACATCATTGTGTTCGTTCTTCACTTCTTGAATGATATTCATGATTGGAACTCCTAAGGAGGATGGAAAAAATGCATCCATTCCATAGACCAATTGGTATGGTTACATGCCAATTGATTTTTTAGTAGTAAGTCTGTTAGCCCAAAATGCATTGACCAACTTGTTATGCCAAGATGTTTTGCCAAGATGTTTTGTTGTCTTATAATAGAATTTTAATCATGTTCACTGAACTTTTATTTGAGGATTCGACCAACCCATTACCCTGAGGGTAATAAGTTGTTGAATGTCCCAATGTGATGTGGTATTTATGGTAGATTTCAACCATCTTCCTAGATTTGAAGGCTGCAGCATTATCAATGATGATTTTCCTATGATAGCTAAATCTAGAGAGGATATTATTCTGAAGGAATTTAATCATGTGTTATAGTGGCTACAACCACCCTCCAAAATTTCGCCTTAGCTTGTTTTGGAACCTCCCTACCAACCTTACATAGCACTTTCTCTTTCTTCATCAAATACTCAAGCTTTAATGCTTTCCTCGCACAAAGGCAACCTTTCGATCATAGTTGATCTACTCCCCTCATAGGTCGCTCACCAGGACTTGGTCTAGCTAGAGGTTGAGAAGCTTCCCCTTGAAAATTGCACATTCCTAGAGGGAAACCAACCTTCCCTCAAGGAATTGCGCAATCCTTTCTGACGACCTGCTAGCCTCCAAGATTGCGCAATCCTACCAGCCAACCCTCCTAGTAGGATTTGCACAAATTTTCCCTACAACAAGCTGTTCAGCTAAGGATTTATGTAAATCTAGACAACAGTCATTTGCTCTACCCAGAAATTGTGTAAACCTCCTAGGTAGTCAGCCCAACTCTTAGCTAGAAATGTGCATTTTCTCCAGCAATTGAGTAGTTTCTTGCATGTGCAGCTGAGTTGACCGGTTCCCTCCGGGACTGAGGAAAATAGACTTTCATGCATGGGCTACTTCTCCCAAGGTAGCATGCAAAGGCATACCTTGTTTCAAGGATCAATGTTTAGAAGTTGGAGGTTACATGCAAGGAGAAATTCAAAAACCTCCCACCAAGTGTCGCTTCCCCTAGATTTGTGGCATGTGTATCACAACATAGATGTTATCAAAGCTCATCAATTGGGTGCTGCAGAGCTCATTCCTCACATCAACCTTGTAGCTCTACATCCCACATCACATCTAGGATTAGTCAGCCCATTTAGCTCAGTTGTTTTGGGGTAATATCGCTTACCATGACTTGTGTTGCATTTCTATCTCTTTTTGTGTTTTCACTTATGGGAGTATTGTTTGCTTGGTTTCTTTGAACGCTTGCTATCATTTACATGTATACTAACTTGTCCTAGCCCTATTTCAGTTTTCGTTCCTATCTCACTGATGTCTCATGCATGAAACTGTTTTGCATGGACATTCGCCCAAACGGCGAACTGCCTCACCCACATGCATGTTGATCTACTTGTTGAATATTTAATTCATGTTTTTCATGCACTGTTAATTACTTCTTTTATCACTTAGTGTCACCATGCATTTATTGACTTACTTGCTTTCATTTTCCTATCGGAAAGTCGGGCCAACCTTGGCCCGGGCTCTCCCTTCACCAAGGCTACATTGTGCAATCTAGGAAAGGAAGGCTCACCTTCCTCTCCAGATTTATGCATTCCTACCCAAGACTGGCCTCCAGGACTATTTTGTGCATTTTTTTTGGACAGTGACTGCTTGGCCCAACAAATTGCACAAATCTTTCCCTGGGCCAGTAGTCCTTCTGAGCTGGAATTGCACATTGCAATCCCAGCAGTTAGCAACCAGACTGGACTGTGCATTGTGAAGTTTCAGAAATAGGTAAGTCTCCTAGCAGCCTGGATTGTGCCTTGCACAGTCTTGGTAGTCAGTTTGCCAACCTCTGGCCAAAATTACGCAACCTTCATGATCATTCACCCAGGTATGTTACAAGTCAATTCTCATGTTGATTTTGGTTTTCAACTAACAAATTGCTTGCCATGAGCGTTTCCATATCTCCATGTATCACAAGTGTTCATCTACCTTTCAGCAGTACAAGCACAATGGTTTCCAAGAGAGTAGAGATGAAGACACCATTCAGATCATTCTTGGAGATGTAGTTGATCAAGTGTCTATGAGCTTGCCTACTCATGAAGACATCAAGTTGTTCGTAGACAAGTACATCAAGCAGTAGCATCATGAACAACAGCTCCAGGTAGCATACTGAATGTAGAAAATGCAACAAGTGTAGCAAATGAAGTGAATATAGTGAATGCAAGAGGAAGGTTGTTGACAACACACAACCGGAACAAAGTTGCAAGATCAAGCAGATCCACTGATAGTGAAAGAAACTTTGGAGACTCAGTTTATGAGGTGACGGTGTGACATGAAGATCACACAAAGATAAATAATGGAACAAAGAAGGAGTTGCATGTGCCAAAGTAGCAACTCAAGGAAGAACATGAAGTTGCACAGATAGACGAATGAGTTGCAGCAGGATCAAGAATAGCAGTGGGCACAACATGCACTCACAAACAAAACTGCGCCCATACAAGTTAAAGATCCATCCCAACAGCTAACACAGAGTAGATATGATGAGAATTGTTGTTGGTCTCATGCAATGGATTTAGCGACATGCATGTCATTGGGCACACGCATGCAATCCAACCCATTCAACACACTCACGAAGGCGAAGAAAAAACATAGGTCCAACTGGGCCTAAGAATGTACCTCGGCAAGTTGATGTGCATGACCACCAACAAACACTTGAAGATTAGCACAGACACTATGCATCAATGTGTTGACGGTTCAACTATACCAAAGAAGACCATGTTCATGTTAGCAAAAAAGTTGGATGAAGGGGCTGAACCAATGCACCAATTGCACCCTAGGAAAGAGTTTGCTTCAGTAAGATGTCACCATGAGGTGCATGCACACCATCATGGATGACCAAGCTTGGCATCATCTCACCAGTTTGAAGGGTGAATAAGCATGTCAAAGAATTGGTCTCATCACAGTGGATTGAGTGTTAGTGATGTCTTGCAAGGCTTGCTCAAGCCATGTTGTCTCACATAAGTACATGTGCATTGTAATGTTGAGTCATGTCAAGTGTAAGTCAAGTGCCAATAGTTGGATGTAACAGTCATAGAGTAGGTGAAGAGTCATGAGGGTAGTTGAACTGTCACAAAGGGGAATGTCAAGGGTCACCCAACCCTTTTCTATAAATAGTCCCTCATAACTCATTGTAAGGGCCTTTGGTTAGCCAAGATTCTACGAAGACTATCTTGAAGAAGGCTTGGATAGTATTGTAATGCACCTTGGCTTCTCCATTGCACGGAGTGAGTACATCTCTTTGGAGGGGCAGGCTTATGTGGTTGTAACGTTCCACTATTGGGGATAGCAATTATACATGGATGTATTCTATGATTGAGACTTACACTTCTTTATATAATAAGGTCCAACACATTTTCATTCATATGTTGTTATTATAGTTGGACTGCTCCAGTTTCCTTAATGATATATGTTGTTTAACTTACATACATGTGTATGAATTAATTCACATGAAATTATATGAATCTTGTTGTTAATGTGTTGTATATGTTGTTAATGTTGTCACTGTCTATGTCAACTTCCCTGCCAGACATCAGACAAACCTTTCACGTGAATATTTCTATAACAACTGTCACACTTGTATGGGACTGATCTGTGAGTGTTGTTCAAGTTATCTTACCTTGTATGATGTGACTGCCACATCTAAGTGGACTGCTCCATTGGAAGTTGTGCATTTCCTTTGTGTTGTGTGTTCCTAGCCGAGTTGGAACAGATCCCTTTCAACCTAGAACTCACCTTCACCTCCTTCCCCCTTCGAAGTGTTTGAACCTCTCATATACCTTCCTTGACTCACTGCATCAGTCACACCCTTGCCACTGACAGAGTTATCTTACTTTCCTCTATGCGACATTTCGGTCAAGGCATTACCTTAAGATCCACTGCTGGGACTCCTACACCAAACAGTTTGAGGTCTAATTGGGACTTCTTACTAGGGAGATCTGTTTTGGAGAATTTAGCATCTATAGATAAATACTAGTTCACTAGACAAGTAGTTGTACCCAGAACAATAGTTTAAAGTGTTTTAGACTTTCCCTATAAGCAATAGATAAGAAGAGAGGACAGAAGGCCTACCTATACTTCCACTTTCCTTTCGTCTCCCTTGTATCAATTTTGTCGCTCCTTCCCATACTTAATCTGCTTGAAAAGTACCCTGTCAACACAATAGAAGACAAAAACCGATCAAAGCATATGGTCCATTGAATATAAATGAAAGGAATCAGAAGCAATTCATATATATAAGCATTATGAAAGAACACAAATATGGAAAAAGGTTCAAACACTTTATTAGATAGAAGAAGGAATTACAACCATCAGTGTCTGATTTAAATTCATTCCTCCAACTTGGATCCCATCCACATCACATAAAAAGCAAGACAATCTTGTGGCATCACATCATTTGCTCCAAAGTCAAGTCTCATAGTAGCATTATCTCCTTACAATTCAACATAATCCAACCAGCCCCTGATCACTTAGATGAGTGGTTAATTTATAGGAAGATGAAGGAGGTTTTTCCATTAATGGTGACATTGAATGGCCTTCCATACTTAGAATTAGTTCCATGGAGGAAGGGATGAGAGGATAGGATGCTCCTTAACTCATTCCTCATCCATTTTCGAGCTCATAGGAGTTGATAAGACAGGAACACTTCTATATGAATCCACAAGATAAGAATATTCCCAAACCCTATGTAAATTTCACTCATTCTCACCTAGCGTAGGTGAAAGGAAGCCTAAGTGCTCTATAGAGCACCCTAGCAGTGGACTCAACTGCTCTGCAGTGCACCTTCATAAGGGCTTACCTGCGCTAGTCCCTCTAGAGGCAATTTTTGGATGTCTTCAAGTAATGAAACTGTCTGGGAAGGTGGAATTCAAAGGGTTGACTTGTTTAGGGCATGAAACAACTGATTTTAGGGTTTGATGAGTCCTAAATTACTAATTTGAATGTTGGGATTTGATGTGCCAAAATGGATCTGTAGCAGTTTCCCCCTAAAGCATGAAGTCGGAAAAATGCCAATGTCAAATGAAATGCTTTACAATGTGATGAGGAGGTATCAAAGTGGAAGGTGACCTACATCAATTACAATACATATATCATGATATTTGATTTTACATGAATAACTAAGGGAAGGCCTACCCATGCTCAACTTATAAACTTTCATTACATGTACATAAACAGTCATCTATAGATATAACCCATGGTCGCAATGACCATCAATGTAAAGCCATTGTACATATGATTTAGTACTCCTGATATCGCAGCCCAAATGGATGAAACTAGATCCGTGGTATTCAATCTCGTTCAACCGTTCACTCAAGTATGAGGCTAACCATGTGAATATGTGATCTGAAGTCGAACATGGGAAGACACCATCTGATTACCAGCCGATGATGTAAGTTGTTAATAGATGTGAGAGAAATCACCGATAATGATAATGATACTCAATGCACTACAGTACATTTTGCATGGTGTGAATGGATGATTTAATGTTGAACACCATACAAAGTCTATTGGTCAAAGGCCATTAATGTATGCCTATTGCTGAAAGTGAGAAACTTGCCATTGATGTATACAAGCCTCAAGGCACTAAATGGGTGTTTCTAAGTCAACTTCTTGGATAATGAGTCGATGTCGACAAGAAGCGACTTGTCACAGGAGGGCCTTGATGTATCCCACATCAACGACACAAAACGAGTGTAGTGATTTTAGAGATGGAATTTTACTGATGACACAAAGTTTAGGAATGGAAGTCATGAAAATGAAGGTTTATGGTATTGCAAAAGATGGATTTTGACTGAATGACTTCTCTTGAACATGTCGGTGACACTAAAGTGAATTGGTAACATTGACCCAAAACAAAGCAATGGATGGTATGATAGACCAACGGTGTGATAACCATCAAGCTAATAACCCAACCCAAATAGTCATGGTGATGGAGTGAAAGTGTCATGTTCAAAAGAAACCTGCTACCATAAAGTGGTTTTCCCCTTTTTCCATTTTCCCCAGTCATTGCTGACCAGTACTGTCATGCAGAATGAGTCGATCTTGCGGACAAGATAGACCTTCCTAGAATCTAAAGAAGACCTAATGAAAAGAAAACCAACCAGACACCATCTATCTCTAAATGTGCTTTTATAAATAATGGAAAACAAGTGTGTTTAAGGCCTACCTCATGTCCAACGCAATTTTGGGGATTCCTTCGTTCCTTTGATCCAAGTAAGTTCCTTTGTCGCAAACTAGCAAACACAAACAAGGAAAACAATTAAATAGCACCTGAATAACTAGTATTATAAAACATATTTAGCATGAAAGTCAAGGAGTCCATGAAACAAATAACATGAGATACTTGTTGAGAAAAATGAGCCTGATTGTATTAATTCAAAAGAAGAATAACTTTACAACCTTTTCCTTGACGTTGTACAAGCTCCTCCCAGGGTCCAACAAGAAGTCTCCTCTACTTTGACAAGCTTCACTCACTCCCCAATGAAGCCAAAAATGTATGTGATCTCTCCTCTTAAGCTCAAATAGGAAGTCTTGATTTCACTAGCATTTACCCTCAAACGTTAAGCTTCTAACCTCTCTAGCCACTAACCCAATGCCTCAATTTATAGTGCAATGGAGGGCAATTACTAGGTCCTCCTTCAAAGGGATAGAATCCTCCTTCAAAGGGATAGCTCCTACTAACAAGGGATTAGCTCCTTCTCTTATGGGATGCATGAACCACTTTGGAGCGAACAATCCACGTCAAAATTCCGTCTAGAAACCTCTAGAATTAACCCAAAGTGAGTTTTTTAAGACAAAAATTGCGCCTTTTGACTTTCACAGGGGTACGGACCCTCCCCTTTACATACAGAGCATGTAAGTACGCAGGTATCCTGAACAAAAGGTGCGTGCCCGCAGGAAAAAGTGAGAGAAAGTGCGGAACCAGAGTTACACTGCTTTTTTGATGTCTTTCTCTCATTTCCAAAGCTTTTTTTGAAGAGCTGAGGTCTGAGACTTGCTTAGGAAGCTGGCATAGGTGGTGATAGGCCTATACCAACTGAAAATAATCAAGATGACGATATTTTTGTGTAACAGATTTCCCCCTAAAGTGCGAAGTCTGTAGTAGATGAGGATTTCATTTATCAGTTAGGAAGAGTGAAGTACTTTATCATTTTGAGGATCATCTTGCGGAGAGCCCGGTTGGAACCTATAAAAACATTCAATGCAATATATATATATATATGAGATCATATCATCGTTGAGGTAGGCATTCCCATACTCAGATAAAAACTGACTAAGAGGCTGAAAACTGACTAGAAGACTAACTACTGCTCTGATATAGGAATGATCTCGTAACACATCATAAGTACAGACACATGTGGACACAGTATGGACGCAACCATCTGTTTATGGATAGTCCATAATATAATGAATACAAAATTCCTCGCAGCCTGGATGGTGGAAACTAGATCCAGGGTCTTCATTTCTACGTCCCGAAACAGTACGATTCTATCCAT
>APFE031445915.1:3608-31685 GCA_000404065.3 Pinus taeda
AAAAAAAAAACATCGTTCCAGTATACACACTTTTCGTTTTTAGCACTGTTTTTGATGTTTTTTTGGGGTTTTTGGGCCAGAGTTCCCGTTTTGAGTTTATAGTTCCCGTTTCAAAGTTTACATTGTTTAATGAGAAATAAGATTTTAGTAAGACTTGGATCCAATTAATGTGTAGAGATATGTAATTTTAGTTCTTTATTGCTTTTACTTTAATTTAGGTTTTTTTTTTTTTTTTGGTAAAAGAGGCAGGTACTAAGAAGCAACGATGCATACTACACTTTTTCCACTTTTATTATATAGTCATATAGGTGTTGTAATGGATGCGTATATATATTGATCTCTTCCACCTACTAAGAAAGATCGATTGGAGAGCAAGCAAGCAAGAATGACGTAATGTTGGAAAGTGAGTTGTGTTTTATGTTGGTAGTTTAAATGGTTCGGAGTACAATTTGTTTTCTTATTTATCTGGTTTTAATTCTAAAGGACATGTTTGGCTTGTTGTGATAAGGCTTGAAGATTAGGCGCCTCCACCCATGTGAGGTTTCAACTCTTGCTAACTCATAAGTTATTGGTATATCTGACTTGTGAGCTCTTGAATATACTCTTGGTATTAGTGGCAGTCACAAGATTTGATCATGCACCTCATATTGATTACTCCAATGTGTTATCGATTCACCATGGATAAAAGAAAAAATACATTGGGAAGCAAATTGTGGTCATAAAAGCTTCCTCCAATGTCGTGGACCTTTTCTTTTCACAATGGAGAACGTAGTGTATTAAAAGATAATTCAAATAGCATCAAGATAAATCTCATAGAGTACAAATTATTTGTTACAACTGAATGATTTACACTTGGGTTCATTTGTATCTATGACTTTCACTTGGATTTATTCATTACCATTCTAATGGTTTTCACCCTAAGAATCTCACATGGGAAATGGTGTCATGAGGTGACTTAGTTTTTTTATTTGCATATTTTCCAGTCATGGTTGCCTAACATTTTGTCAAAAATTAGGAAAATTGTAGTTTTAAGTTGTTGAGTATGCATAATTTGAGTGTCCTAAGGGTTTACCAGGTAGTTAAATAATTTTTTGTATTCTAAAATGTAATTTAAATAACATAACCTTATCTCACCAAGAATCATATCATCGGAATTTGATGAAAAGACAAAAAAATCACCTCGTTAGACCATGCCTATCACACTGAGGCCCTATGGTGTCCCCCTAGGAAAGAGACTTAGTGAATGAACCACCTAGCTTGGAGAGTACATGGGTCGTTAGAAAAGGTAATAAAGTTTTGGTCCTCTCAGGTCCTAAGAGTATATTCCCTTAGTTAGAATATTAGGAGCTAGGGCTTGAATTCCAAAGTTTATTTATTTAGATCCTCCTTCCAATGCCTAAGATGAACTTGTGCTAGTTTCTCTTAAGTTGTTTGCAGTTGAAATTAATAAAAACCCATCCTTAGGGCTTAAAGAAACAACATATAGTTTATGTATATAAGTATTTAGGGAGGAACCTTGAGTTACTGATGGTTCAAATGATTTGCTTGGTATAAAATAATCCGTGGGAAGATCAAAGACCAAGGGAGGGCCACAATTTAAAAGGGATTGTTAAGAAGAGAAAAAAATGGAAAGTGTTAAGAAAAGAGATGGCATAATTCAAATAGTAATTGGAAAATACCTTCAATGGATCAAATAATCCAATGAAGTAATTGGATTTGTTAAGTATATTTCCAGAGAGATCCATGAAGGAAGAAAAATTTAAGAGAATGGATAGAAAAGATATGGGAAAAATCCCTAAGAAATATATCCACATTTCATATTCCATCACAACGGTGGATGGCTTGCAACTTTAAGAATGTCTAAGATGTCAAAAGAACAAGTGATACTAGGATATTTCTTTTTTAACCCTCAAACCATGGACACATTGCTCTGACTCTAGAGTGAAAAATTTTATATTTTACCCCATATGGGATAAGTCGCTTGTGTTACCATTAGGGTTTAGGAGTGAAGCCATTTACAAAAAAAATAGGAAGCAATCTAGGGGTATCTCTAGGTTTTAAAATGAATTTGTGCAAGTTGATAATAACATTTGTGGTGAAAACATTGAAATCGATTTAGTGATATGTCTTCTAAACTACATAGAATTGGAGGTGGGTAAGCATATTATTTTCTCAAATATTGGATTATGGGGACACCTCAATTCATTGAAATTTATATCATCAATATGGATATATAAAAATGAATTATTTTTTTGAAAAACCTAAAGGTAATTTTGGAAAAAATGTTATTGACATCAGGGAGGCTAGGTAACCTTAATTTAAATCCAAATGGCTTTGGTATTGTTTGTGGTGCAAAATGTTTGGCCCCAACTATCATTGGCGATGTTGTCGTGAAATTGTTGTAACAATTCAAGCCCCCACCTAGTAGAAGATTCATTCCTTTAAATACCATGTCAAACTTAAAGGTCATACTAGTGGAAGTGTTAAAACACAAGAAGGAAAATAAGCATATGTATTCAAGGGCCTCACCTCTACGTCAAGATTTGAATGTTGTACCATATCCCCCTATGGTCTCTCTTTATCCCATTAATTTAAGTTTTATTTAAGATGCAGTGGGATATGCTTGGGCGAATTAGTCATTGGGGTTAAAAATTGGAATCCAATAAGGGTCCGAAATACCTTGGTGTACTAGTTACAAAACCTAAAAGAGTTAAAGAACTAGGTAAGGAACCCTGCAAACTTGAAAAGGATTTAACAACCCTAATCTCAATAGATATTCCCAAGAGGAATAATGGAAAAATATATAATAATGGAGGATAAGTCAGAGGAAATCATGAAGACAATATCTAGAACAAAGGGCAATGAGTAAAATGCCTAGGTTCTTAAGGAAATGTCTCATTGACCACCTCTTTACTCTTTTGGATCTCTTATTGACTTTTTAAAGGAAGCATAAACTCTATAAATATCCCAACAATTTAAGATTATCTCCAAGCCCAAATTGACCTTCATAAATCAACTACAATCTACAAAATCCTTGGTATAATATCTTTGCATAAATGAGGTGAAAGGAGGAATCAACATAGTTGAGGGTTTTCTATGATTAACACCCCTAGATGAAAGTCCAAGTTGAAATTAACATAAAATAAAAGGTATTAAAAATAATTTGATTATGGGGGGCCTTAGGGTGGGGGAGGCCCTAGGAAAGGGCAAGTAGTGCTAGTCCTTATAACACCCCCTAGTATACCCACCCAATTTTTGTAATGTACAATGTACTCTGATTATAAATGATTATAAAATTATTCGAATGGTCTGACAAGTGGGAATATATATCCATGATTAGAGGGGGGGAAGGAAGAAGAACCTGAGTGGTGTTAGTTGGCACCACTGCTTAATCAAATGTGCAGCTAGCAAGAATGATCATGAATAATTTTCCATGGGTAACATGAAGAGACACATAAGAAGAATGATAAAAATGCATTTGAACAAAAAATAATCTCTCTCTGGAGATGAAAGAAATGGGATGAAGGACAAAATTGGATTTTTTTGGACTGATAAACCACCTGCAACAAAAATTCCCATGATCTTAGTGTTGAGCATGATTTCTAGCTAAGTTTGCTTAAATAATCCCCTTGGATCATGGATATTGATGGAGGGTGACTGTTGCAAGAAATACAAGATGCAACTAGTCTATGGTCGGGTGGAAAATCGAAGTCGCACCTTCAGTTGCAGGCATTGCTAGATCTCAATTAAGTGTTATTAATCCTGAGCTATGAATATGATGATTAGTTCTTCATTAAATTGATATATCACTCTGTGATAATCTTGCATGGATGTAGGAAATTGGCGCACGAATTTAATAGGTGAAAATTCCTTGATTTTTATGTGGATTACATTGAAATTCTACTTTGAGGTTGTAAGAAAGATGTCTTGATTTTAATGTGCAAGTTAATATGTTGCATGTGGACATGTAGTCCTATGTGATTACAATTTCTCTCATTTATGCTGTAACTTTTCTTTTGAGAGGTCCCAGAAGCTAAAACTTGTACCATAGTGAGGGGAAATCCTACTAATCCTTTGGTCCAGTTTTCAGATCTTAGGTTGTGGAAGTTTAGAAAATATGATTAGAGGAAGATGGGCTTCATAAATGCATATTTAAATAGGCAATGTTGTCATTTCTGCTATAACGTTTCTTCTAGGAGGTTCCAAGGGTTGAAACTTGGGTCATCGTAAGGGGAAGACTCATGGATCATATGATCCAAAATTTAGATCTTGGGTTGCAATAATTTTTTAATATTAGACTAGAGGAAGTTGAGTTTCTTAAATACTCCTAAAACCATGCATCAAACAAGCCATGTTGTCATTTCTACTATAAATTTTCTTCTTGGAGGTTCTAGAAGGTAAAACTTGGACCATAGTGAGGGGAAATCTTGTTGATCATCAGATCCATCTTTCATATCTTGGATCGTGATATTTTAGGAGACGTGATTAGAGGAATTCAAGCTTCCTGAATGTTCCTAAAATCATGCGTCAAACAGGTCATGTTGGAATTTTTACTTTGACTTTTCTTCTATGAGGTTCCAAAGGTTGAAATATGAACCATAGTGAGGGGAACGCCCAGTAATCATTTGGCTCAGGTTTTAGAACTTGGAATGCTATAATTTAGGAGATATTCCCTGAATAATTTCCTATATTAGTTTGCATGCAAATTGTTTGAAGAAATGCTTAAATGGTTAAATGATTCATTGCATACAGTTTGTTTGATGATATTCCCCAATGAAAATGTTGTTTCATGGATGGGGATAGTATTGTTGTATGATAATATTGTTGTAGATGATATATGCCTATTTTCATGCAAAGAATTTTCTATATTAGTTTTCATACTAAGTCTTTGAAGAAATGCTTAAATTGTTGAATGATTCTGCATATAAATTGTTTTATGAAATGCCCCAATGAAAATGTTTTTTTTGTGGATAGGGATAGTATTGTTGTAGCTGAGATATGCCTATTTCCATGCAAAGAATTTTCTATATTAGTTTGCATGCAAACTTTTTGAATAAGTGTTTAAATGGTTTAATGATTCTTTGCATAAAAATTGTTTGATGAAATGCCCCAATGAAAATGTTGTTTTGTGGATGGGGATAGTATTGTTGTAACATAGAATTGTTGTAGCTAAGATATGCATGTTTGCATACAAATAATTTGCTATATTAGTTTGCATGCAAAGTTTTTGAAGAAATAGTCAAATGGTTTAATGATTCATTGCATACAAATTGTTTGAAGAAATTCCCCATTGAATTTTTTCTTTTGTGGATGGGGATAGTATTGTTGTACTTGATATATGCCTATTGGCATGCAAATATTCTGAATAAATGTGTTAAAGGTATTTTATTACAATTTGCATACAAATTGTTTGATAAAATACCACAAAGACAAAAATCAAAAGTTGCATGATTGAGTGGTATGTTTCAGTTAGTATGATACAAGTGGAATTAGAGCAATGTTTCTTGTTTGAATTCATACAAAATGTTTGACAAAATGTATAAAAGAAAAATACTACTCAATTGGTTGTATACAATGTACTTGAAGAAAGTTTTACAAGTAAAGTGTTTGAAAAAATGTATGAAACATGAAAAATAGGTTTTTTCAAGTGTGGTCAGGATAAATTTAATAAGGGTATGTGACAAAGTGGTATCAGGGATTATTGTCAAGCTAGTAAAAGGAAAAAAGAAAAATTTGGGTACCCTGTAACCTCTGTAAGTTATTGAGGGAACTAGGTATGTTACAAAGTGGTACCGGAGCTTCCAAGTTTAACACTTGGACCATATGGGCTCTATGACAGATGAAATGAAGAGAAAGGTTCTACACTAGACCTTTGGAGGATAAAATTTGGAAATTTGTGTTATTTAAAGAATTAGTGTTTATTGGTTGTAAGTGATTGTTTAATTTGATTAGTGATTACTTACTACATGCATATGTTAGGTGAAGATATTTTGTTGTATATTCGAATACACTGATGTTACTTAAATATTGATTTGAGTTGATGCATCAAGATAAACATGCATAATGTTGACTAAATGATGTAGTCAAAATTATGAAGAATATCTTAAATTATCTCTTGTTGCATTATACTTTTCATTGATTTTTTATCAGTTGCCACAAGTTGGTGAATAATAGTATAGGCATAGTAAAATGCAAGAGATGAAATAGTTTAGAGAGGCATCCCTATTGAACATATATTAAATAATGATATGCCAAGATGCACGAAGGTTTGATAGGTGCATACAAGAATGGATTTCCATGCATAATGACTCTTAGTATTTTGTCATAACATGATTCAGATGATTAATAACGGTTAATGATAAACATGTAACCAAATGATATAATCCAGATCACAATATAATCTGGTCAATTTTGAGAGAGACAATAGAATATGCATTATGATCTCTATCTCCATATTCTTGTAACTGATGTTCTAGTTGATCTACCAACTTTCTTAGATATTTTAGTTCTTCTAATTCACTTATGATTTATGTTTCATAGTATACTTATGCTTCAATTTCTTCTTCAACTATAAACAATATCTCTCCTCTTTCATTATCAAGCATGCTTTCATATTCATTGTCTTCTTTAGAGTACCAGCTTCTTTTTTTGGCATTTCATTCTCTTTTATAATCATTAGATTTGAATTTCACTTCATCATCATTATCATTTGCATAAATACATTTAGAAGCATATTATCATATTCTTCCATAATCAAAACATATAAATGAAAGCTTAACTTTGAACTTCCTAGTTCCCTTCTTTAGATTTCTGACAAATGTGGCTTCTTCTTCATCTAATTCATGACTGGAGTCTTCGTGAGCCCCTTGCTTGTGTCCTTGTTATGCTACTTTGAATGTGAATTTTGTAGTTCATGTCTTGTCCTTTTCTATCCTTAGTTCATATGTTGTAGAGTTACATGAAGGATATCCATGCTTCAATTTTACATGTTAGATATCTCTTCAAGGATTGATACTTTGGGATTAAACATTGAAGGAAGTGAGCTCAATATTTTTCAAACAAAATCAGCTTCCTTGACTTCTTCAATGATATCTATGATACAGTTGACAATATTATCTACTCGAAGGAAATATAAAGCAATATTTTCATCTTCTTCCATTTTCAAACTTTAAAACTTACCTATGTAAGTTTATAGCTTGGTTTCCCTTAATTTTTCATCCAACCTTTGAGTTTCTTTCATAGTTCTTTGGCTTATTTGTAATGCATTACTTTTACAAACTTAGTATCTGATAACCCACCTAAGGTGGTTGTTATCACCTAGATTGACCTCACACTGAAGGGAGCAATTCTAGGGTAACCACAAACCACGCTTAACCTAGTAGCTAGCCCTACTAGGTCGGGAGATGGCTCTCTCCTTATGGATCTCAGTCAAGATGACTGGATCAGGAATAAGATTTTATGCTAGTATAGTAGCTCAAGGTTTTTGATTGAAGTTGTTGGTGTTTTTTCCAGATTAGGAGGAGCTAGGCAATTTGGGTCTGGGAAACTAAGTCAAAATTGCAGGGGATTCTATGGGGCAAGGTAGGTATGAGATTCAGCACCTTAGGCTTGATGGGGTGAAATGCTAGACTGGTGAGGAGCTAATAAGGGCATGATCAGGTCATGAATCCTTCCTAAACAGTAGAAAAGACATGAAATACTGGTGTTTTACCAAGGCAGAGCATTAAAACCTAATGTATTCCACCTATCTGACTCGAAAACAACCAATCAGAAGCAATTATATGAAAGAGGCATACATAAATAACATAAGAACATAATAACAGAAGAAGAAACACATGCTAAATGCCATACCACAGGGATCCCATAAAAATAGCTGCAACTTTATTAGTTTCCTGCCAAAACTGCTACAAAGTGATATGTGTTCAGTACATGAGCATCCAGCTCAATCCAACCTCACCAAATAACCAAGAGAACACATAATATAGACATATAATCTACTCATCTTGACCTTCAGGGTCAAACCCATGAGAAGAGGGGTTGTTTCAACCATTTCCAAACAAGGAACCGGAATATAGGCAGTCAAACAACTTGCCTCTAAATGAGGGGAAACTTATTCATTTGCCTCAAAACCACCTCTAACTAATGAATCTACCCTCTAACACTATTTTAACATTAAATTTACATGCTGTGTTATCAATTACATCAGTGAAATCATCCATGAGGAGAGGAAAATCAAATTCACAGTAAAAACAGGCGAATTTTAGTTCCCTGAGCAAAATAGCCCTAAGCGCAGCGCCGCCTTCCACCTGATTTTGGAGGCTTTCCCCTTAGCCAAATTAAGCCCATGATAGCTCATTAGAAAGGAATTCAAGTATAGTTTCTGGAACACCTGTAATTTTCCAATTTGGAGGTAATTTTCCCCCTCAAAACTTGAATCGCCCAAGAGTGCTTCTGTGTGTCCAAAAAGAGGCAGAAAAGTCATTGTTTGGTAGTTTTTGGACCTTTTGGTGAACCAGATCTGCTCCAAAACTTCTGAAAATTTCTAGGGTGCATGTCCTCATCATTTTGAATCCAAAAATGTCAAATATTTCTCCAATGGATGCCCCAGGAAAAAGTGTAGCACCATTGGCGCTGCGCTTCTGGACAAATGTTTTGTGTTGTGAATTTCAAAATTTCAAAAATACAAAAACTTCTCAAAATTTGCCCAAATTTGGCATGTAGCACCACCATCAAGTGCTTTGGTTGGCAAAAGAGGCTTAAACCAACATTTTGAGTCTATCTTGCTCTTTCTTGCCCTCCAAAGCTTTCCTTAGCATAGCCTTTAATTTTCTAATCCTGATGTTACAAATTTTGTTGCGAGTCATGTAATGGTATGCCATGTGTCGGAGCATTTTATTATCCCTGTTGGCCTTCTCAATGAGTCCTTCAAGATGAATGTTGAGTCTCTCAAGCCAAGTTTCCCTATCATTTTCAATCTCCTGCTCAATAGGATTCAATGTGACATGAGCCTCTTTGGCAATTTGTCTATTTGCTTTGATCATTTCCAACTCCATGAGGACTTGTTTGTCATTCAACTATTCGTTTTCCTGTTCCAAGTATTGATGATGAACTTTGCTCTCTCTAATTTGTCTGCCAAAGCCTGTATTTGAGCTTTCTTTTCCTGTATGATAATATATTTGGTGGTTTCTTCATCTTGAGCCTCCAAATCAATGATGTTAACTCCATGATGAGTATAGCGTTGTTGCGGCTCCTCATGCACAATCAAGTCAAAATCTCTTTCCTCCTCATCACCAAGGTTCTCTTCTTGAACTTTTTCCTTGCCTTTGATCAGTTGTTCAACCTGTACCTGTTTTTTTGATGTAGAAGGCAAAGCCCCTTCCACACCTCGTGGAGATAACATTTTCCTGTGGACTGATGAAGAATGCAAGGTCCCTTGCACATCCCGTGGAGCAAACACTTGCCTAGTAGCTGCAAAAAGTCTCCTTGTGCCTCCTTGAAATGTCAAGTACACTGGCACCTCAGCAGTTTTTGTTTCCCTTACCTCTTCCCTTGTTTCCCCATGGCTCTTTTTCCTGATGCACTAGTGAAGGGATCTGTGGACCTCTGAACATCTCATGAGCAATGAAAGTCTCCCAAGGAATGTTAAGAAGACCGAGATGGTGAAGAACAATGATTTTGATCAAAGAGTAATGATAAATGTTTTTCAGCTGCCGAGGGTATGGCTTCTTCTACACAAGGTAAGCTATTTTGTTAATGTTTCTAAACAAGAAATAGGGAGATTCATCATCTTTACCCTGGTGAAGTGCATGAGGATTCTGATATGGGAAGCATACAACCGGGAGAATCTGCCTTCACAAGTGAAATATTTGATGATAATCCTCATCAAAGGAACATACTTGTTCTCCAAAAATTTAAAGGGGAAAAGCCTCTTCACCTAGTTTCTGTACTGAGGCTTGATGTAAGGCTCATAGTAATGCTCATCAAGGTCCTGAGCCTTGTACCGTTTCTCACCAACATTAGGAATTCTAGTGGCCTCTGAAATGACAGTTGGTGATATTGTGAAGGTTACTCCAACAAGTTTCACCTCATAGGTATGCAAATGAGTCACAAAAATTCTGACCAACTCATGATGAAACTGAGCTCTTTCCACTAGTTCACAGAATTCAAAACATCCATGGTGTCTAAAAGAAGAGACTACAAGTGGGAAAGCTTGCAATTCTCTTAAACTGGTGGGCTCTTCTCTTATGATTTTTCCTCCCTTGTGAGGCTTTCTCTGCCTATGTCTCTCTACAAAACTATCACTGGTTGTCTCCCCATCATACTCAAAATCACTTCCTATATCCATGTTTTAGTTAACTATCTTAGTTTGCACAGTTTTGACAATGTATGGGATGAATGGTTTGTGCAATGGCTTGGAGGAATGTGTGTGAGTGAAGATATGGGAAAAACATAAGAAGGAGGGGGTTTAGGGAGTGATAAATGAGTGGTAGAATGTGATAACAGTGGTGGGGATAAGGCTTTAGTTATGAGGTGAGTGGTGGGAAAAACCAAAGAACTAGGGTTTTATATAGAGAGTGGAAACTTATGAAAATCTTTACATATGAAAACTAGATTGCAAGGAGAGGAATAATACTTACATGCCAAATATGGAATTGGAGGAGATTTGGCATAAATTTGAAGTTTGGAACGTTTTTTGGTTGGCTGGCCTAAGCGCAGCGCCACTACCCAAGAGCGCAGCGCTTTTTATATTTTGAACTGAGCAAACAGCCCCTAAGCACAGCGCTTGGCTCTAAGCGCAACACCCTTCTCCCTAAGCACAGCGCGAGGTTAAAAACTCTAGAAGCGTAGCGTTTTTCTCCCTAAGCACAACGCCCAACTTCCTTGCTCCCAAACACATGCTCATTTGATGTTTTTCTCTCCTTTGGCTTTTTTGATTTTCAAAATGATACAATGGAATGAAAATAGAAGAGAATGAGTTTATATATGAACTTCATTTTAATTTTTGGTTTTGAAAAACCCACTTTTGTAATGTCCCTTTGTACTTTTCTAATACTCTGTTTTTCATGCTTGTTTTCTTTTGTTTCTTGCAAGTGGATTGGTGCTCAAGATGACTTTATTTTTGCAGTGGCAGGTGCTTGGAAACATCACAAGATGCTTAGGAGCAGCTAGGAACCAATATTACATATGAAAAGATAAAATTACATCATAAATGAATATAAAAACAAGATACTTTGTTTTCACCTCAAAACCAGTTTTGAGGTGAGAACTACATTCGGCTTTCAAAATGATAAATTATGGCTTTACCAATCATTATTGGCCTCCTCATGTCCTTGCTGATCATTATTAGCATGTAATTATTGTATTTGACCATGGTGGGACCCTAAAACCTAATGAGACCAAACCCTAAGGCCTAATGAAATGAATTACAAAGTGAACATGAGCCATGACTGAAATATATGGAAGAGGATCAACAAGTACAGATTATGAGGGAAAAATTTGAAGAAAAACCTACCATTATTGAATCCATGACCTAATGGAATGCAAACTCATCAGTATGGGAGTCCTACTATGAAATGCAAAAGATGAGATTTTGATCATTGATGGCAGTGTGAAACACTGACACTAACATTGGCTCCAATGGGGATGGTAGCTCCTTGGAGGTGCCAAGAACATCGTAGACCTAGTAGCTTTATCCATTGGGCAATGGGGTCAAAACACTCAATCTGAACTACATGACTAAACACTAATGACTCAAAGACACAAACTGACTTTTACTCCACTAAAAACTGACTTGATACTAAAACACAACTGACAAACTGGAAAATATGCTCAAAATGGAGCTTATTCAATAAAACCTACCCTAACTGTTCCATTCATCACCTGATCAAGTGAAATGAAACAGCCAATGCAACCAAGTAAGCATTATGGATGTTGTTTGAATTCTCCTCAAGTGCTTGTTTACAATCAAGAAGAGATAACTACTGAAATGCAACTCCCATGAAAACTTGTAAACAGATTCGTTGAATAATATGGATTCTCTATCCGACTCCATAAATACTACATAAGGATCTTGAAATTCATGTGCACTGGGACTTATCTCCTCCAATGGATTAATTTTCGTCTCCTCATACCATGAATGAAAACTTTCATCTAAGCTTTGTGATGAGACTCCTGCTGAAAATGACAAAGAAACCGGCTGTTGGATCAAGTTTGTATCAATACTTTTTCATGCTCAAAGTTAGCTAATGGAGAAGGACTTCGGCTACAGACATCATCCAACACATCAGCTATTGGATCGTGATAAACTTGAAAAGACTGTTGCAACCCATTTTCTATTGGTTCCAATGAGATTGCATGATTTTCTACAGGCTTCTCATTTAAAGATATGTTATGCAAAATTCCCTTCAAAAACTGAAATGACTCAAAACATAATGGCACAGAATCATCTTGCATCATTTGATCATATGTTCCAACTTCCAAGTATTCATATGCAACCTGACATTCAATGGCGTTCGGGGGCTGCAAATCTAGATATGAGAAGTATTGAATAAGGATTTTATTGCCCTCTAGGTGGTCAAGATCAAAACCGATCAACGGTTGATTTCTGATTGCACGAAAGTTGTCCCTGATGAACTGAAATGAACTAAAACAAAAAGGCAAAGATCCTTCACTTACTTCAAAATTTGCTACACTTTCCTCCTTACTTCCATAGCTGATATGCAATGGCTAATCACTGTGTTCGAGCTGCTGAGAGTGAACTTCCTCCTTCCACAAACCAACTGCTGATTTGTCTGCAAGATTAGCTTCTGTTTGGAGAACATAATCATCATCATACTGATAAAACTTAGGGAAATCATCATTATAAAATACATCATAAAGCATACATGTCAAATCAACAGATATCTTTTCTCCAAGATGATCTATAAAACAATCATTATCATATCTATGACAACTGGGATAAGAAAGGAAATGTTTTGGATCAGCCACTTGTTCTTCTTCAATCAACGAACCATGGTCTTGAACATCATACTCATTCCTTGTGGTGATCTTTTCATCGTCTCTTCGACTGCACTTACCAAAATGTCAAGCTTTACCTCTAAAGATGTTGATTCTTCTGGATCTATCTTCTTCCTCTCTTCTTCCTTCAACTTTGCCCTTCTGATCAGCAAATTAGCCTCTACATCTATTGCACTATTTTGCATCTCTTCAAGTGTTGCAAGGTTCCTTTCTCTTAGCTGAAACTCCATTTTTGGATCAAAGGCTTCTGGGCAGTGTAAGAGAGCAGATCTAGGAGGAGGCTTTATATTAGCAGGCATCAAAAAATAGACTTGGTTAAACTTGGCAGAAAATTGTTGTACTATCTCCCCTGGCAGTCTTTTCAGCTGGTTATACTCTTCTAGAATCAAGAAAGGGCTCTGTCTGACCACCCACTTGTCAAGGAACAATTTGACGAATTGCTAGAAATCTGAGAGGTAGGGTTTTGAACCAACTCTTGACTTTGCCTTGCAAAGAAGAGAAAAAAGCCGAATACTGACATCCTCTTCATCAACGTCAAAAAGGTAAAAAAAGGTCTCAAAATTCAGAACATGTCTCTCAACAATGATGTTGTCACATTCACCATCAAATCTTGGTAGATATAGGTAATGATTTTTAGGGAAAGCATGGGATATAGGAGGTAAAATCATAGGCTTGTATCTATCTGGAATTTTACAAGGTATAGGGGTATATACAAAAGTTGTAGAATCAGTCTTGGTCTCTTTAGGCTCATCAATTTGAAGACAGGCATCATAAGATTCAAAAGAAGGGTTTTGATCAAGATCAAAGGCATGCAAATATTTTGTATTCACAATCTTCAAAGGGAAAGAATCAAATGCAGGTCTAGGATCTTTTCTCAAATACAATATACTTTGTGAAGCCTTCTTGACATTCTCAGGAAAAGAGAAGAAATAATTTATAACAAAGAACATAATGTCTTGGATGAAATTACAACTTGAATACCTGATCTTTCCATATTGTCCTTTCATGTTTCTGTTGGTCGAGTTCATCCTCCAGTGGAGTCCTTGGATCTGATCCCGAAATTGATTTAGAGTCGCTAGGTGAATGATTTCAGCCTTCCGGTGTCTAATCGTTGTCCACCATCAACAATCAGATCTAAACTTGATACATTTTATTGAGGAACATAAAACTATGGTCCCTAGTATGGTCGCCACTATGTTATCACCTATATTGACCTCAGGATGAAGGGAGGCATTTCTAGGGTAACCACAAACCACGCTTAACCTAGTAGCTAGCCCTACTAGGTCAGGAGAGGGCTCTCGCCTTATGGATCTCAGTCAAGATGACTATATTAGGAACAAGATTTTATGCTAGGTATAGTAGCTCAAGGTTTTTGATTGAAGTTGTTGCTGTTTTTGCCAGATTAGGAGGAGTTGGGCAACTTGGGTCTGGGAAACTAAGTCAAAATTGCAGGGTATTCTATGGGGCAAGGTAGGTATGAGCTTCAACACCTTAGGCTTGATGGGGTGAAATGCTAGACTGGTGAGGAGCTAATAAGGGCATGAGTAGGTCATGAATCCTTCCTAAACAGTAGAAAAGACATGAAATACTGGTGGTTTCCCAAGGCAAAGCATTAAAACCTAATGTATTCCACCTATCTGACTTGAAAACAACTAATCAGAAGCAATTATGTGAAATAATCATACATAAATAACATGAGAACATAATAACAGAGGAAGAAACACATGGTAAAGGAAATACCACAGGGATCCCATAAAAATAGCTGCAACTTTATTAGTTTCCTGCCAACACTGTTACAAAGTGATATGTGTTTAGTACATGAGCATCCAGCTCAATCCAACCTCACCAAATGACCAAGAAAACACATAATATAGACATATAATCTACTCATCCTGACCTTCAGGGGTCGAATCCATGAGAAGAGGGGCCGTTTCAACCATTTCCCAACAAAGAACTAGAATATAGGCAGTCAAACAACTTGCCTCTAAAAGAGCGGAAACTGATTCATTTGCCTCAAGCCCACCTCTAACTAATGAATCTACAATCTAACACTATTTTACCATTACATTTACATGTTATGCCATCAATTACATTAGTGAAATCATCCATGAGGAGAGAGAAATCACTTGATGCTTATTGGGTGGTGGGTGGTGGTGAGCGTGCTCCGCATCCTCTCCTTATCAGTCGAGCCAAAATTCATAGTCAAAACAAGGGAATTTTAGTTCCCTGAGAAAAATAGCCCTAAGCGCAGCGCCGCTTTCCACCTGATTGTGGAGGCCATCCCCTTAGCCAAATTGAGCCCATGATATCTCATTGGAAAGGTATTCAAGTCTAGTTTCTGGAACACCTGGAAGTTTTTAATTTTTAGGTCATTTCCCCCCACAAAATTTGAATCTCCCAAGACTGCTTATGTGTGTCCAAAAAGAGGCAGAAAGGTCCTTTTTTGGTAGTTTTTGGACCTTTTGGCGAACCAGATTTGCTCCAAAACTTCTGAAAATTTCCAGGTTGCATGTCCTCATCATTCTGAATCTAAAAATGTCAACTTTCTCTCCAATGGATGCCCCACTGGCGTTGCGCTTCTAGACAAATTTTATGTGTTGTGAATTTCAAAATTTCAAAAATACAAAAACTTCTCAAAATTTGCCCAAATTTGGCATGTAGCACCACCATCAAGTGCTTTGGTTGGCCAAAGAGGCTTCAATACATTTTGAGTCTATCTTGCTCTTTCTTGCCCTCCAAAACTTTCCTTAGCCTAGCCTTTAATTTTCTAATCCTCATGTTACAAATTTTGTTGTGGGTCATGTAATGGTATGCCATGTGTTGGAGCATTTTCTTATCCCTGTTGGCCTTCTAAATGAGTCCTTCAAGATGAATGTTGAGTCTCTCAAGCCAAGTTTCCCTATCATTTTCAATCTCCTGCTCAATAGGAGTCAATGTGACATGAGCCTCTTTAACAATTTGCCTATTTTCTTTGATCATTTCCAACACCATGAGGACTTGTTTGTCACTCAACTTTTTGTTTTCCTGTTCCAAGTATTTGATGATGAACTTGGCTCTCTCTAAGTTGTCTACCAAAGCCTTTATTTTAGCTTTCTTTTCTTGTATGATAATGTCTTTGGTGGTTTCTTCATCTTGAGCCTCCAAATCAATGATGTTAACTCCATGATGAGTATAGCGTTGTTGCGGCTCCTCATGCTCAATCAAGTCAAAATCTCTTTCCTCCTCATCACCAAGGTTATATTCCTACACTTTTTCCTTTCCTTTGCTCAGTTGTTCAACCTGTACCTGTTTTTTTGATGTAGAAGGCAAATCCCCTTCCACACCTCGTGGAGATAACATTTGCCTATGGACTGATGAAGAAGGCAAGGTCCCTTCCACATCCCATGGAGCAAACACTTGCCTGGCAGCTGCAAAAAGTCTCCTTGTGCCTCTCTAATATGTCAAGTACACTGGCACCTCAGTAGTTTTGGTTTCCTTGACCTCTTCCCTTGTTTCCCCATGGCTAGAAGGCCTACCTTTTTCTTGATGCACTGGTGAAGGGATCTGTGGACCTCTAAACATCTCATGAGCAATGAAAGTCTCCCAAGGAATGTTAAGAAGACTGAGATGTTGAAGAACAATGATTTTGATCAAAGAGTAATCGTAGATGCTTTTCAACTGCTGAGGGTATGGCTTCTTCTACACAAGGTAAGCTATTTTGTCAATGTTTCTAAATAAGAAATATGGGAGATTCATCATATTTACCTTGGTGAAGTGCATGAGGAGTCTGATATGGTAAGCATACAACCGGGAGAATCTGCCTTCACAAGTGAAATATTTGATGACAATCCTCATCAAAGAAACATACCTGTTCTCCAAAAATTTAAAGGGGAAAGGCCTCTTCACCTAGTTTCTGTACTGAGGCTTGATGTAAGGCTCATAGTAATGCTCATCAAGTTCTTGAGCCTTGTACCATTTCTCACCAACATTAGGAATTCTAGTGGCCTCTGAAATGATAGCTGGTGATATTGTAGAGGTTACTCTGGCAAGTGTCACCTCATAGGTATGCAAATGAGTCACAAAAAGTCTGACCAACTCGTGATGAAATTGAGCTTTTTCCACTAGTTCACATAATTCAAAACATCCATGGTGTCTAAAACAAGAGACTGCAAGTGGGAAAGCTTGCAATTCTCTTAAACTGGTGGGCTCTTCTCTTATGATTTTTCCTCCCTTGTGAGGCTTTCTCTGCCTATGTCTCTCTACGGAACTATCACTGGCTATCTCTCCATCATACTCAAAATCACTTCCTATGTCCATGTTTTAGTTAACTCTCTTAGTTTGCACAGTTTTGACAATGTATGGGATGAATTGTATGTGCAATGTCTTGGAGGAATGGGTGTGAGTGAAGATATGGGCAAAACATAAGAAGGAGGGGGTCTAGGGAGTGATAAATGAGTGGTAGAATGTGATAACAGTGGTGGGGATAAGGGTTTAGTTATGAGGTGAGTGGTGGGAAAAAGCAAAGAACTAGGGTTTTATAGTGAAAGTTAGGGTTTTATATAGAGAGTGGAAACTTATGAAAATCTTTACATATGCAAACTAGATTGCAAGGAGAGGAATGATACTTACTTTCCAAATGTGGAATTGGAGGAGATTTGACATAAATTTGAAGTTTGGGAGTGTTTTTTTGTTGGCTAGCCTAAGCGCAACACCACTACCCAGGAGCGCAGGGCCACCCTCTAAGCGCAGCGCGCGTTATATTTTGAACTGAGCAAACGACCCCTAAGTGTAGCACATGGCTTTAAGCACAGTGCCCTTCTCCCTAAGCGCATCGCCAAGCTAAAAACTCCAGAAGCGCAACGTTTTTCTCCCTCAGCGCAACGCCCTACTTCCTTGCTCACAAACACATGCTCATTTGATATTTTTCTCTCCTTTGGCTTATTTGATTTTCAAAATGATACAATGGCATGAAAATAGAAGAGAATGAGTTTATATATGAACTTCATTTTAATTTTTGGTTTTGAAAAACCCACTTTTGTAATGTCTCTTTGTCCTTTTTTAATACTCTGTTTTTCATGCTCGTTTTCTTTTGTTTCTAGCAGGTGGATTGGTGCTCAACATGACTTGATTTTTGCAATGGCAGGTCCTTAGAAACATCACAAGATGCTTAGGAGCTGCTGGGAACCAATATTACATATGAAAAGATAAAATTACATCATAAATGAAGATAAAAACAAGATACTATGTTTTCTCCTCAAAACCCATTTTGAGGTGAGAACTACATTCGGCTTTCAAAATGATAAATTATGGCTTTACCAATCATTATTGGCCTCCTCATGTCCTTTTTTATCATTATTGACATGTAATTATTGGATTTGACCATGGTGGGACCCTAAAACCTAGTGAGACCAAACCCTAAGACCTAATGAAATGAATTACAGAGTGAACATGAGCCATGACTGAAATGTATGGAAGAGGATCAGCAAGTACAGATCATGAGGGAAAAATTTGAAGAAAACCCTACCATCATTGAATCCATGACCTAATGGAATGCAAAATCATCAGTATGGGACTCCTACTATAAAATGCAAAAGTGCAGATTTTGATCACTGATGGCAGTGTGAAACACTAACACTAACAGTGGTATTTTTTGCCATTGCATTAGATGTATAGAGTGCTTCACTAGTTACATCAATGGGAGGCGTATTAGGCACTTGGAAACCATTCTTAACAATTTCCCATATGTCAATACCCAAGGACATGACGAGGTTTCCATTCTAATTTTCCAGAAAGAATAGTTTTCTCCATCAAACTGAAGAGGCTTTCTTGAAGATATTAGATTGGTCATCTTCCCTATGATCAACCTTCTAGTGATCAACTCTTCCAGAAGAACTTCTCTGATACTAATTGTTAGAGTAATGATCACACTGAGAGGGGCGGTGAATAAGTGTAGTAGCTAATTATACCAAACTACACAATTTTACAATTTGATCATAACTAAAAACATGATAGGGAATCAATAGACATCATCATCACATCAACACATGAAAAAACCAAATGTATGTGGAAACCCTTTCGGGGGTGTTATCACTTAAGGTTGCAAGTTCATCTATGTACAAAGATCCATATGTAAATTTTTGGTTCAAGTCAATAGGTTGTTTAGGTTTATTACTTTAAAAGTAGACTTTTCCAAAGATATTGAGGTATGTCCTTGTTAAAAAATCGATAGTTTCCATCTCCCATAGCATATCTAGTCATTATTATATCATTCTGACATTGCACAGTTTCGTAGCGTAAAAAATGATTGGTCTGTTTTAACTGCGAAACCATTTTCCACCGTCCCTGAGCAGCCATTGCGTAGCGCGGCCTGTCATTTCATGATTGCCAGCGCTACGCAATCGAGGATTCGGGTATTTTCTACAGTACATTGTCTTGAAGTGTCAAATCTTGGGGTGTGAGTCATCAAAAAACCGTTTAGATGTGTCAGTCGACTTCCCATCTAGATCATAATAGTATCCATCCCACCATTTGAATAGGATCACACGCATGTCTATGATGTTAATAAATTTTATGAGGTAAGGTGGTGCAATTATGTCTTTTCATGACTGCATTCAACGTGCCTATCCCATGCTAAGTGTTTCAAATAACAAAGGGAAGCCGCCCGAATTCTTATTCAAAAGACAGTCTACTACAAGCGAGCCAGCATTCTGAAAGCAAAAGCTGTTCAGAGATTTGTAATTGCTGATTGAGTTTCTGTGCAAAGATTTTTCTGAGCAAGATGGAAAAACGAGAGAATAGATCCGGGAGGTGCTTAAGGACGGAACCAGAGGGACTCGACCTCACACTAAGGAATGAAAGTGTTTCTCGAGCGTTCAAACGAGCCGGTTGCTGGAGGTTTTGTGAGAAACTACAAGGCGGGCATACAGAGGTAACCAAGGCTTTCGCTCTGAACTTTAGTGGCCTAAATTCTAAAGTAGCATTATTGGAATTCCCTGTTTCTCCACAAGTTATCTCAGCTGTTACCGAGATCCCAAGGAGTGGTCAGGAGTGGTTTAAAAACTACAAATTTGACACAACACCATGCAAAGAATTTCTGAAAGAACAATATGTCAACCAGGATCTTTCTAAGGCAATTCCTAGGCATTATGTCAAAGAGCAGTATGCTCTGCTACTTACAGCTATTCAGAAGTATCTCACTTGTGAGGGCAGGTATACTAAAATTTACTCCTACCATTTCAAGCTTCTGTTACACTTCACAGGAAAGACCTCCATAGATATTCCTTTTTATCTGTTTAGGAGTCTAGGCAAAATGTGTGACAAGGTTCAGTATAAAAGGGAAAATCAAGAAACATCTCTTTTTCATCATGGCTTAATCAAGTTATTGGTATTAGATAGTCTGAATAAGATTGGAAGGGATTGGGATTCATTTATCTTTATGTCGGGTTTTCAAAGTAAAACCGGTCTGACTCCTTTACCAGACAGAGAAAAGGAAAAAGAAACTCAAGACTCTCTAATGGTTGAAGAACCTGTACTGGAAACAATAGTGGAAGAGCCTACAGTGGCTAAGCCTAAGCAGCAGGCTAAAGACCGTAAGAAAACAAAGGATAAAAAAAAACAATCAGGAAAACCCATAGTTATTAAAGAAACACCAAAACCATCTGAGCAAAAGATGAAATACCAGAAAGCGGCATCCAAGCCAAAGGAAATAGCACAGCAAAACAAAATCAGAACAAGGAGTCAGTTGAACAAGGAAAAGGGAAAGTCAATTGCAACAGAGGATAGCCCCATGTCTAAGGGTAGCCTTAAAGATTTGTTAGAAGCCATTGACTTTGAACAAGCTACTTCTGTACAAGTGGAACCCGTGCAAATAGACTTGACACATTCATCTCCTGACAGTTCTAAGAAATCTAAAGCCTCCAAAAGGCTCAGATTCGAAGAAGCAGGAAAGGAATTCATGGTGAGGCCCAGAAGGCCAATTACTAGAGGTCAAGCACAAGCAGCAGAACAGATTCCAAAGGGTGAGGAGACTGCCAAGGAAATAACAGAACAAACCAAAACATTGCCTGAGATAAAGAAACCAGAGAGGAGAGAAAAATTAGACAAGGCAAAGAAGGCAGAAAAGGCAGTAAAAGTAGAAAAGGCACAAGAAACTAAAAGAATAATATATACCAGAGAGCAGACCAAACAGAAGGGAAAACAGGTAGCTCAGGCCAAAGAAACCAAGGAGAGCAAAAAGAAAGAGACAAGGGAAAAAACTCCTTTGGTTAAAAAAGAAAAAACCTCATCCACTAAAGGAAATTGGGAAGCAGCTGACCAGGAGTTGGCTAGTTTTGAAAAGACAGTGTCTGAGATTGCTGCTATGGAAAATGAATTGGCCAAGCTGAAGGCTCAGCTAGGCCAATTAGCTGCCAAATGAATTTATTTCATTATTGCACCAAATTTTGTGTCATGTTATTTAAAGTTCATTAATGTTTTTGAGGCATGTAGAAAGGAAAGGATAGTATGCTATGTTTGGATCGAAAGAAAAAAAGTGGCAGTCTGAAATGATTGAAGACTGTGATTTTGTGATTTTGCAAGAAACAGCAATTTCGTAGCGTGCTACGAAACTGCTGTAGGTGACTATTTTGGAGGAAAATTTGAAAACATTGCTGAGGTCACCAAATTTTGTGGAGAAAGGCTTCGAGGATGGAAAGGGAATCACCATGATTGCTGAAGCCTTAAAAGGTTGACAAGTGTAAACCTCAATGCATAAAGGTAAGATCTGTTGTTTTTACCAAATTCCATAAAGCTCCTTTATGACCGCAGAATTAGGGTTTCTGGTAAGCTTATCAGGGTTTTTGAGTTCAACACCTGGCAGTATGCGAAAAGTAACTTGACTATTCAGGCAGATGGTGTATGACATGGTTATTAAAGGTCATTAATACAGCTTAAAGTATATTTGTTAGAAAAAGAACATGGAGCAAAACAGGGACCGGGAAAACAGAGGATAATCCTACAACAAATGTTGAGTCAGCAACACCTTCAGGATCCAAAGTAACAAGTACAGCGAATACTCCTCAAGACACATTTCAGCTTATACCTGAAAAACACAGCTGTCAGAAATCAAGAAGGAATCAAGTAAACAAGGAGAAAGAAACAGAACTTGATTAGAACTAGGACTCTTTGCATTAAAGGCAATACCTCTGTATTTAGCAAATTAGTTTCAATACGGATAAGGTAGTAAATTTTAAGTTTTCGAGCTCCCTTCATGCTTGTTGAGGAGACTCAAAATAGTATAGCTTTATTTCTTATATATAGCAAGAACTTGGATGTATAAAGGGTTGGATATTTTTATGAAAAAGAGAGAGTTCTTATATTGGTGGATGTAAAGTTTCTTTTTTGACAGTAATATAAAGCATGTTGTTGTTTCTTCCCAAGATTCATTGAGTGTCCCAAATGTTCAGAATGTGTGTGGTTTTGGTCCCATGTATCTTATTTTACAGTTCACTGGTTATACAATCACTCTGAATTCATCATTGATGCTCAGACTTCCTGTGTATGGCTTGTTGAGTTGCAATCCTTCTTAGTTGATGTTTTGAACAAGTGAGACGTAATATGCCTTGGTTTCTATGATGCAATAGTTGCTTGTTTACTGTAGAAATGTTTGACTCCATGAGCCCAATGGAAGAAATGTTTTGTTGTTTGTCCAACCAGCTTGTTTATCAAATCTTCATTTTCAAGAGTTAGCCCTCTTTGTGTCTAAAGATACATTTACAGTTTATTTTGAGAGAGCCCTCTCAGGTTAGGGAGGCTAATCCCTAGCTAAAAGCCTGGTTTGAAACAGTTGCATAAGATCTCACTGATTAGCAGCCTTCAGTACTGATTTTGTGACAACAGGGGGAAAACAACAAATATTTTTATTTTCTTCAATCTTTAATTACATCAGTTTGCAGGCACTAACCCCTAAAATATATTTGCAGGCACCAACCTACTAGAGGAACTAACCTTTGAAATAGATTTATATGCACCAACTTGTTGTAGCCTAAAACCTAAGTGAGTCACCAACCTCGAAAATATGAAAGAATTGACTTACAGTAGGCTCCTACCTGATTAAGGCACCAACCTCGATGGAAGCACCCACCTCCTTCTTCAAACTATAGTGGACCACTTTTCACAATCTCTCGAATTAGATCCACATGCTCAATACAATAAACACCTCTTTCAAATTTGATCACATCAATGCAACTCCAACCTATTCTTCAGACACCATTCTTCATTTCTTGTATCAATACTAAATGCAATAGCCTTGGTCAAAATTTTAGGTAATAAATTTAATAAAGGAAAAATAATAACCAAGGTCATGGGACATGTATTCCAAGCTGAGTGTTGGGAAAAACGTCCTAGTGTGGGTGTTCATTTGGTTTATTATGGGTAAGAAAATTGGCAAAGGAAAAGGAAAAGACTTTGGAAATCCATGAGGCATTAATTGGTTTCTGTTTATGAAAATAATGGAAATTAGGAGAAAAGGAAGGTGAAAGGTCACATGTTGCATGTGAGGAGGAAAATGAAGGAAAATAATGGAAAATTGAAGAAAATAGATGCCTCTTTAATAAAAAGGCTTATGAGGATCAGTTGGTACCTTTTTGTTTGCTCAGTTTTGGAGCTCTCTCTATTCTCTCTCTCTCACTCTTGGACACTTAGAGCATTCTTGGAGCACTCTAGCATTGGATCAAGGAAAGCGAAGGAAGCAATAAAAGGAAAAGGGAAGCAAATATCAAGGAAGGAAGAGCAGGATCAAGCAACTACAACAAAATTATTTGTAGGTATTGATTTTCATGCGTGATTTCCTTTCTAGATTTGGCATGCATGGTCCATGTATGTGAGTATTTGGTTCTCTTGTTGTCTTTGGAATGGGTTTTATCAAGTGTGACAGTTATTTTCAACCTTGCCTTGTCATTTCTAGAATCATAGCCATGGTGTGATGGGTTCTCTTTTATTTGGTTAAGATGGATTGTCAGATGGTTTCAAAACTAAGTGAGGTGGTATCTGAGGAAAAACACAAAGCCTAGGAATCCCTAAACCAAAGAAGGTGGGATTGAATTAAAGCCATATTTTGTGTATGTCAGTGGGTCTAGGAATCCTTGGCAAGTGAATGGTGGGATATACAATAAATCCTAGAGGTGTGTGCCCTCGATTAGGCCTACGAATTCTTAACTAGTGAATGGAAGGATATACGGCAAAGCCTAGAGGTGTGTGCCCTTGATCAGGCCTAGGAATCCTCAACTAGTGAATGGAGAGATATATGACAAATGCTAAAGACTAGGAGGAAGGAAAATACTTCACGTTGTAGGTGGAGAAATCTAGAGGCATCCATGCTTATTAAGGGCCTGGTGATCCGATGAGGATTGTAGTAAAACCCGGTTCTATTGATGAGGGTTGAGGTGGTTTGGCCTTGGGAAGTCGTGGTTGGTTTTGTTGTGAGTCCCACATTCATTCTTGGAATATGGCACAGTGGTGATTGGCTGGAAGAAATATTTGGTTTAGCCCAATCTAACGTTGGGTGGTTTGTGGGAGTCCCAAACCTGGCTGGCTTGTGCATTCATTAATAAGAGTTCCTTCTCCTTGGTATTTCATGTGTAAATGTATTGGTTCATATGTGATTCTTATGGCTATTATATCCTTGTTGTTTTTGTTGGTTAAGAGTATTGTTTATGACAAACTTGATGTATGGATCTCATCATGTTTGATTAGAAGATGAATGTACAATGAATATATGACCTAATAGATGATAATACAACTATTGTGATAAGGCATCAATGCTTCTTTACTAATTTTAGATAAGTAGGAGACCCTTATGCTCAAATATGTTGTTATTACATGTAGATTACATATTTGTGACATGTTTGACGAAATGTATGCCATGGCTAGTGGGGGTTAGATCAAGTACTTGTACCACTAATTGCATTAGTAGACTTATTCCATTGTTATTTATCATTGTTGGAAATCTCATGAAGTTATGGGCAATGGCCTGAGTCCTGGCCCTGAAAAAGTGGCACAAAATATGGGGTCGCTAGCATGCCTTACTGTGGGAGCGACTAGAAGGCCTCAGTCACATGCATGTTTTTTCATGGAAGTGGTTGAGGATCTAGATCAGTGAAATATCAAGTTGTCTCAGGGGTTGGTTACCTGGAAGGGTTGGTTGGCTCCTAAAGGTTCTATAGCATGTGTGGAAAGTCAAAATGGTTTTTTCTTGTTGGTTCCACTTCTTTAACTGTACATGGGGAGTTGAATCACATCATAGTAGCCTCTCGTCACATGTTTACCCCTATCAGACATATTAACTTAGGTAAATGTGGGAGGAGGGTGTTATAGAGTGGTACCAGAGCATAGTTCACCCCTTGGACTGGATGGGCAGTGTGCGTTGGACATGCATACATATCAGTTTCATATGTGTTCTTCATGCTTGTGGTCTATGTCGTCGTTGTGTATGCATGATGTTGGTCATGGTTGCATTTTTGTTGACAAGTGAAGGTTGATGGTGTTGTTGTTGGATGTGTTTGCTGTGAGCATATGACAGTCATGCATTGGTTGTGCATGTCAGTACTTATATGTTTATATGCATGCATTGACATGGTTATAGTTGTCATGCATGAGATCATGGTATGTGGTTGTATGGTCATGCATGGTAACTAGATGACGGTTGAAATGATTTTTATGTATTGATGTGATTAGGATTATATATGTATTGTGCTAATTTGGTTGATCTTGTAAACAAGATATCCTCCCCTAAACCATATTGGGGTATGTTGATTGTGTTATGTTTTGGTTTAGGCTGACATGGTATACCTGCATGAAGAAGATAAAATATGACTAGCAAGATGGTAGACTACAATTCATAAGACTCTCCCTATGGATCAGATGGATCAGATGAGTAATGTGGTGTTGGGAACACTTCTGACTTAGCAGACACATTGAGTAGTTTGAAGGCAGAAATAAGAAGTTGCAAAGTAGATAATGACATAATCATTTAGGCACAAGATAAACAAGCAAAAATCAATGCAATAATCCTTCAGATCTTATCAAAATTGCAGAGACACGGACTGCTTCGGATCGGCCATGGGAAGGAGGACAAGACTAATGGGGCATATGGCAGCAGATCGCATGGTGGGCACATGTCAAATAGGGATGACACAATCCTAGATGGTAGGATCTTGGATACTCCAGATAGGAGAGTTGATGGACACAGGTTCTATTATAATTCTTGTTCTGACAAGCACTATGATCGTCATCATTATCATCCTTACAGGAGGAGTGACATGGGATATTTTCTAGATGATTTTAAGAAAGTGAATCCACCTACCTTTGATGTAGATTTCAAGAAGCCGGAGGATGCAAAATCATGGCTACTTGGGATGAAGAAATTCTTTGAGTTGCATGATTACACTGAGAATATGAAGGTTGGAATAGCTATCTTCAGCCTCAAAAGGAAAGAAGACATCTGGTGAGAAGATGTGAAGCGGGTTAGAGACATCAGGACAAAAGAATTGAGTTGGCATGAATTCAAGGGATTTTTTAGGAAGAAGTACTTGTCAGAGAAGTACTATGAAAACAAAGCCAAGGAATTATATGAGCTAAAGATGGGATCGATGATAGAGGAGGAGTACATGACTAAGTTCCTGGATTTATTGAGTTATGTACCGTATCTTAAGGATGAGAAGGCCAAAGTTCATAGATTTGTAATTGGATTACGATTAGAATTTAGAGATTGGATTGAGTATGATGAGCGTTGGTCTCTTGAGGAAATTATTGGTATATTGAAGCATTGTTATGAGTAGTCAAAGTGCAAGACAAAATCTCAGCAAGATTGGAATGGGAAAGACAAAGCTAAAGGTAAATGGAAGAAGAAAATAACAAGGCCTAAAGATGCAAGTGAGAAAGAAAATGTTGCACCTTACAAGAAGTTTAATGAGTCACAACATGGAGGGAAACAAAATAAAGGTGATGGTATAGGATGGTTGCAGTGTTGGACATGTGGTAAGGACCATCTTAAGAGGGATTGTCCACAGAATCAAGGTGGTAGGTCGTAGATTTACAATGCGTAGGAAGCACAAATGGTTGGGGTTGTTGGGTAGAGAATTCCATGGATTTATGCAGCACTGGATAATAAGCAAGAATATCACCAGGAAATTATTATCGAGATGGATGGTAAGCTTTGTGATCATGCTGTTTCTATTTTGAATGAGCCTAGATATAATTATAGTTATGTTAGTCCTGACTTGGTGGATAAGTGTGGTTTGAAGAAATAAGTGCATGCAAATTCCTTGTTAGTGTAGTTTCCTACAAGTACAAAAAAGAGAGTGTATCACTAGGTAAGAGCTTGTGCATTTGAGTTGAATGGTATTCCTACCTTAGCACATTTGAATGTATTTATTTTGGAATCATATAGTATCATTTTGGGATGGACTGGTTGAATATTTTTATGACCAAAGTGGATTGTTATTACAAGTCCATTGAGTGCTTCAATGACAATGGAGAACATAGGATCTTCCAGGGTAAGAAGAGGCCAACATCAGTTAGAATTGTGACAGCTATGCAAGCAAAGCGCAGTCGCAGAAAAGGGTGTGTGTTATTTGTAGTGCATATTTCTAGTGATAAAGGTAAGGATGTTGAGGACGCAATGGTACTGAGAAGGTACTCGATATTGCCACAGTTTCAGGATGTATTTCCCGCAGAGATTTCAAAGGTTTCGTCTCACAGAGAACTGGAATTTTCCATTGAGTTAATATCAGGGGCAACACCAGCATTAAAGGAACAATACAACATCGAAGTCACTTAGCAATAGTGTTGAGATTACTGAGAGAGCACCAATTGTATGTTAAGCTTAGTAAATGCAGTTTCTTTCAGATATAGGTACATTACTTAGGATATGTTATGTCCAAGGAAGGCATACCAATGGATCCAAAGAAGATAAGGGCTATCATGGATTGGGTAGCTCCTAGAAATGTGGATGAGGTAAGATCATTTAAAGGGTTAGCAGGTTATTATAGGAGGTTAATTAGGAACTTCTCTTGCATTTCATATCCTATTATGTCACAGCAAAGG